>CAXARU010000054.1:162500-167500 GCA_963971365.1 Lasioglossum villosulum
TCGTCTCGGATACTAGAACGCACCGGGCTGCGATCCGACACCTTCATGAGCGAGCTCACGCGACGGCCCCGCCGTTTACCCGCGCTTTTTTGAATTTCTTCACGTTGACATTCAGAGCACTGGGCAGAAATCACATTGCGTCAACACCCGTGAGGGCCATCGCAATGCTTTGTTTTAATTAGACAGTCGGATTCCCCTTGTCCGTGCCAGTTCTGAGCTGAGCGTTGAATGGCGGCCGAAGAGGACGTTTCGGCGCTATGCCGAAAGCCTCGCAGCAAGGAAGATCCGCGGGAGGCCAAGGCACGGGACCGAGCTCGGATTCCCATCATCATTAATGATGTGTTCACCTCGCCCAGGCCCGGCACGTTAGCCAGACCCGCTTCCCGACCAAGCCCGACACGCCCCGCTCCTCAGAGCCAATCCTTATTCCGAAGTTACGGATCCAATTTGCCGACTTCCCTTACCTACATTAATCTATCGACTAGAGGCTCTTCACCTTGGAGACCTGCTGCGGATATGGGTACGAACCGGCGCGACACCTCCACGTGGCCCTCTCCTGGATTTTCAAGGTCCGAGGGGAAGATACGGACACCGCCGCAACTGCGGTGCTCTTCGCGTTCCAAACCCTATCTCCCTGCTAGAGGTTTCCAGGGAACTCGAACGCTTATACAGAAAAGAAAACTCTCCCCGTATCTCCCGACGGCGTCTCCAGGTCATTTTGGGTTACCCCGACGAACACTCTCACGAGGGCCCGGATTGGTATACGGTTCCGCTGCCGGGTTCCGGAATAGAAACCGGATTCCCTTTCGCCCGATGGGTGTGTGTATATTTGTGTAAAAAAAAAATAAATTTTTTTTTCGGTCTCTCTCGCTCTCTTAGGACACCTCATCTACATAGGATTTCTCTTAGGGCTTAGGATCGACTGACTCGTGTGCAACGGCTGTTCACACGAAACCCTTCTCCACGTCAGTCCTCCAGGGCCTCGCTGGAGTATTTGCTACTACCACCAAGATCTGCACCGACGGTGGCTCCAGGCAGGCTCACGCCCAGACCCTTCTGCGCACACCGCCGCGACCCTCCTACTCGTCAGAGCTTCATGGAAGACGCGCCTTTAAAAAAAGCTAACGTCAACCTCACTTGCCGCTGACGGCGGAGTATAGGCGCGACGCTTCAGCGCCATCCATTTTCAGGGCTAGTTGCTTCGGCAGGTGAGTTGTTACACACTCCTTAGCGGATTCCGACTTCCATGGCCACCGTCCTGCTGTCTTAAGCAACCAACGCCTTTCATGGTATCCCATAAGCGTCGACTTAGGCGCCTTAACTCTGCGTTTGGTTCATCCCACAGCGCCAGTTCTGCTTACCAAAATTGGCCCACTTGGCACTCTGATCCATATATATATATAATAATAAATTATTATATAATCTCGTGACTTCATTGATCCAAGCAAGTCAGAGATCTCACCCATTTAAAGTTTGAGAATAGGTTGAGGTCGTTTCGGCCCCAAGGCCTCTAATCATTCGCTTTACCAGATGAGACTCGCACACGTTCATCAAAATCGTGAACGAGCGAGTGCCAGCTATCCTGAGGGAAACTTCGGAGGGAACCAGCTACTAGATGGTTCGATTAGTCTTTCGCCCCTATACCCAGTTCCGACGATCGATTTGCACGTCAGAATCGCTACGGACCTCCATCAGGGTTTCCCCTGACTTCGTCCTGACCAGGCATAGTTCACCATCTTTCGGGTCCCAACGTGTACGCTCTGGGTGCGCCTCTTCTCGCAATGAGAACGAGACGCCCCGGGAGTGCGAGGCCGCATCGTGACGCGGCCCATCCTCCCTTGGTCGACGGCTAAGGTACGACCTTCACTTTCATTGCGCCTTTAGGTTTTGCATGTCCCAATGACTCGCGCACATGTTAGACTCCTTGGTCCGTGTTTCAAGACGGGTCCTGAGAGTACCCAAAGCAGTAGCGTCGCTGACCGGTAATTCAAAGCTTGGCCAGTCCGAGGACACCGCCTGCTAACAGCTGATTAGGCCCGGAGCCGGCACTAGGTCCGTACCATCCGGGTGACAATCGAGCTTGCGGCGGGCCTGACGCACATACATTCGAAAATGGATTGGTTGCGGCCCGATACCGTCAGAGTACCGTCACGCAGCCGGCCGGGTGATCGAGCGTCTGCCGTGTACGCGCGCGAACGCGACACGACAGGCAACGGCCTCGAACCGTAGACCGACACGCAACGGGTCGCGACGTTCTACTAAGGGAGAAGTGCACGCCTACGCGACCGGAACATTTGCCGAAGATGGTGTACCCTCGCAATACGAAACACCACCGAAGTGGTCCCGATTGCGGGCTATCTGCGCACCAACGGAAGCCAGCCTCGTCGACGATGAATCTCCCCATTCGATCTTTTGGGTTTCTCAGGTTTACCCCTGAACGGTTTCACGTACTCTTGAACTCTCTCTTCAAAGTTCTTTTCAACTTTCCCTCACGGTACTTGTTCGCTATCGGTCTCGTGGTCATATTTAGCCTTAGATGGAGTTTACCACCCACTTAGGGCTGCACTCTCAAGCAACCCGACTCTAAGGAGAGGTCCTCCCGAAACGCGTACCAGTCGCTACGGGCCTGGCACCCTCTATGGGTAAATGGCCCCATTCAAGATGGACTTGGACGCGGTTCGACGTCTCGGGATGAATTGACCCTCCTGAACACTACATTTCCCAACGGCAGAACCGCGGGATTCAGTGCTGGGCTAATTCCTGTTCGCTCGCCGCTACTAAGGAAATCCTTGTTAGTTTCTTTTCCTCCGCTTAGTAATATGCTTAAATTCAGCGGGTAATCTCGCCTACTCTGAGGTCGTCGTACGTGTTATAAAAAAATTTTGTGTAAAACCGAAGAGGATACAAAAAAAGCAGTACTCGCGAAAACGTACAGAGCACAAAAAAAAATTAAAAAAAAAGAAAACGAAACAACACTACACGACAGAAGAGAAGACGCGTGTGTATATATAATATATAAGAAAACCAATATGCCTTATGCGCCACACCAAAGTGTCAGTTCTGTATTTCTTATGATCTTTTCTTCGTTATTTAGCTCGTCGATCGGAAACTCTCGCAAGACGATCTCTTTATATGTCGGTTAACTTTAACGTCCGTCGAAAAGAACTTCCGGGGACTGGACGACCGACAAAAGATCGCGCGGTTCCGCACGAATCGACGAAACGAAGAAAAAAGAAATATGAAAAGACATGGGGCGACCGACAAAGGGGTTAATTCTTTTTTAATTAATATACCACCTTCTCTCCGCGGTGCTGTTCCGTGCGTGACACCAGAAGAGTGTCTTTCGTCGTGTGACAATCAAATGTTCGAATAAAGCCTCGCCAATAGAGGAGTATATATATTATAAAAATTATAATACATATAACCCGGTGGGGTGTTACTTTAATTTCTTCTCTTCTCTAACGCTTTTAATATAATGTACATATCACACACGGGGGTACAGAAACGTTGGCGCAGCAAACAAAAATGCGATATATATTCATCGATCAAACATAAAGCAAAAACACCAAAGAGACACGAGAGAACTTGAGAGATAGAGAAGAGAGACTCGCACGGGTCGCAAACGACTCAAACGAACGTGGCGATGGAATGGCAATCTGCGCACAGATTAGCGAGGACACGAGACGACGTCTCGTGTTCATCCCGCACATTGCTGCGAGCGTTGCTCCGCTGTCCATCGAACATCAAAGCGTTCGTAGAATGAGCGACCTCTTTTGTGTTTGTCTCCTCTCTTTTTTTCTCTCTCCCTCGAAGACTCTAAAGGTTATTTGTTTTTCTTATGCGTCGAAATATCGCTGCTGTTCTGTGTTGCTGCTGACGCAACGACGACCCTCCGCCCGTATGCAATTATAAACGTAGAGAGAGAGTTCAATATTATAAAGTAACTCATCCACGCACAAGCATATTCTCTCCCTGGGGCTTAGGTATTGCACACGACACACTCTCTTTCTCTGTGTGTCAACACAATATTCTTTTTTCTCTTTCATATTTGATTTTGTGTGTCCATCTCTGTAGTCTCTTGAGACTCTTTTATAATAATTTTGTATCTCTTTCGGATACGCATCATTTCAGGCGACGTCGGGAGCGCGTTGAATGCACATCGGTGAAAACGCTTCTCTCGCAAGGCGAATCGTTTCCGCGGAGAAGGTGAGAGATTTGGAGAGATCCTCGTGCGTGTGTCGAAGCGGTGCCTACGGGCGGTCGTATATGAAAATACGACTCACGACACCGTAAAAACACTCACGCAAGTCCGAACACACCGTAAGAAATACAACACCAATCCCTACTTCGCTCCTCTTGAGAAACTAATGACTAAACTGTACGCTTATAAACTGTACGTTGTTAGTCTAAGACGCAATGCGAAATTGGCAATTTTCACAGAGAACCGCGTCAAACGCCGACGAAACGCCCATCGTTCGCTCGTACGTATACATCTTTGCAACCCGAACTCAGAAACGCTCTTTGCGCCCTCCAAAAGTATTTTTTGGAGAGGTAAGCGACGGCGGGGACTTACAAGAGCAACGCAAGCAGTATATGGTTACGTAAACGACCCTCAGCCAGGCGTGGTCCAGGAATTGTATCCGTGGACCGCAATGTGCGTTCGAAATGTCGATGTTCATGTGTCCTGCAGTTCACACGTTGACGCGCAATTAGCTGCGTTCTTCATCGACCCACGAGCCAAGTGATCCACCGTTCAGGGTAATCGTATATATATTTTTGATTTTATAAATCAATATATGTTATGTCTCTTGTTCTTCGGTTCGTAAACGAACGCATATCGGTACCTGGAAAACTCCAACCAGCGCGCGAAGGAGATTCCAGGCGTCATCTGGTCGACGACACTGTCGTCGTCCGTAGAAACGGCAAAAAAAAAGCCGTCAGGAATACGCGCATGACAATGCGCGTAACCTGACGGCCCGGGCGAACAGTACATTCAAAAA
>CAXARU010000054.1:172500-187500 GCA_963971365.1 Lasioglossum villosulum
GGTACGAAACAGTCAAGACCGAAGTCTCGAGGCGCCGTGAACTGCTTCTCGACCGAGATCGTAGAATAGCCCCAAGCGCGCGCTGAGTCGACCGGCTCGCCGAACCGTCGCATCTCTTATAGGTACGGAACGGCCGGGAACGACGCCGGCGCCGCGCGGTGAATAGCACGCGCGCTTATGGGTGCAAACCGCCGCGGCAACAGCCCAGCCGGCGGGGCTGCTGGGACTTAGAAAAATTTTTGCATGAAAATTTTTTTTGTAAAATACAAAAATTAGTTACATAGCCAGAATGTTTAGCATAAAATATTCAACTTTTCATATATGCTCGAGGCATTTTGAAAATTTTTAAGCTTCCACCCTCAAGAGTAAACTTTTTTTCTATCGATCACAGACGATTCTAAATGTTAGATCATTGTATAATTACACATTCTAACAATAAATATCAAGTTTCAAAGCTCTAGGATAAATATTTATCAAATAAACTAAAAATAATGTTCGGGCGTGTTACGTGCCACGACCGATCGATCGAAATTTTTCAAAGTCCCACCCTCAAGAGTAAACTTTTTTTCTATCGATCACAGACTATTCTAAATGTTAGATCATTGTAAAAATACACATTCCAACAATAAATATCAAGTTTCAAAGCTCTAGGATGAATATTTATCGAATAAACTAAAAATAATGTTCGGGCGTGTTACGTGCCACGACCGATCGATCGAAATTTTTCCAAGTCCCGACGCTCAAGAGTAAACTTTTTTCCTGGCTTTTTCGGACGATTCTAATTGTTAGATCCTTGTATAATATGCCGTTTAAAACTCAATTCTCGAGTTTCAGCCCGATCGGACGCGTATTTCTCGAGTTTTTTCGAAATAATCGTCGAGCGCGTAGTCCGCTCGATCGAACGAGCGAACCGTTCGGAGCGGCTCGGGCGCGTCGGTTCTTCGCGCGCAACAGTTCGATCGAAATTTTTCCAAGTCCCGACGCTCAAGAGTAAACTTTTTTCCTGGCTTTTTCGGACGATTCTAATTGTTAGATCCTTGTATAATATGCCGTTTAAAACTCAATTCTCGAGTTTCAGCCCGATCGGACGCGTATTTCTCGAGTTTTTTCGAAATAATCGTCGAGCGCGTAGTCCGCTCGATCGAACGAGCGAACCGTTCGGAGCGGCTCGGGCGCGTCGGTTCTTCGCGCGCAACAGTTCGATCGAAATTTTTCCAAGTCCCGACGCTCAAGAGTAAACTTTTTTCCTGGCTTTTTCGGACGATTCTAATTGTTAGATCCTTGTATAATATGCCGTTTAAAACTCAATTCTCGAGTTTCAGCCCGATCGGACGCGTATTTCTCGAGTTTTTTCGAAATAATCGTCGAGCGCGTAGTCCGCTCGATCGAACGAGCGAACCGTTCGGAGCGGCTCGGGCGCGTCGGTTCTTCGCGCGCAACAGTTCGATCGAAATTTTTCCAAGTCCCGACGCTCAAGAGTAAACTTTTTTCCTGGCTTTTTCGGACGATTCTAATTGTTAGATCCTTGTATAATATGCCGTTTAAAACTCAATTCTCGAGTTTCAGCCCGATCGGACGCGTATTTCTCGAGTTTTTTCGAAATAATCGTCGAGCGCGTAGTCCGCTCGATCGAACGAGCGAACCGTTCGGCGCGGCTCGGGCGCGTCGGTTCTTCGCGCGCAACAGTTCGATCGAAATTTTTCCAAGTCCCGACGCTCAAGAGTAAACTTTTTTCCTGGCTTTTTCGGACGATTCTAATTGTTAGATCCTTGTATAATATGCCGTTTAAAACTCAATTCTCGAGTTTCAGCCCGATCGGACGCGTATTTCTCGAGTTTTTTCGAAATAATCGTCGAGCGCGTAGTCCGCTCGATCGAACGAGCGAACCGTTCGGAGCGGCTCGGGCGCGTCGGTTCTTCGCGCGCAACAGTTCGATCGAAATTTTTCCAAGTCCCGACGCTCAAGAGTAAACTTTTTTCCTGGCTTTTTCGGACGATTCTAATTGTTAGATCCTTGTATAATATGCCGTTTAAAACTCAATTCTCGAGTTTCAGCCCGATCGGACGCGTATTTCTCGAGTTTTTTCGAAATAATCGTCGAGCGCGTAGGCCGCTCGATCGAACGAGCGAACCGTTCGAAGCGGCTCGGGCGCGTCGGTTCTTCGCGCGCAACAGTTCGATCGAAATTTTTCCAAGTCCCGACGCTCAAGAGTAAACTTTTTTCCTGGCTTTTTCGGACGATTCTAATTGTTAGATCCTTGTATAATATGCCGTTTAAAACTCAATTCTCGAGTTTCAGCCCGATCGGACGCGTATTTCTCGAGTTTTTTCGAAATAATCGTCGAGCGCGTAGGCCGCTCGATCGAACGAGCGAACCGTTCGGAGCGGCTCGGGCGCGTCGGTTCTTCGCGCGCAACAGTTCGATCGAAATTTTTCCAAGTCCCGACGCTCAAGAGTAAACTTTTTTCCTGGCTTTTTCGGACGATTCTAATTGTTAGATCCTTGTATAATATGCCGTTTAAAACTCAATTCTCGAGTTTCAGCCCGATCGGACGCGTATTTCTCGAGTTTTTTCGAAATAATCGTCGAGCGCGTAGTCCGCTCGATCGAACGAGCGAACCGTTCGGAGCGGCTCGGGCGCGTCGGTTCTTCGCGCGCAACAGTTCGATCGAAATTTTTCCAAGTCCCGACGCTCAAGAGTAAACTTTTTTCCTGGCTTTTTCGGACGATTCTAATTGTTAGATCCTTGTATAATATGCCGTTTAAAACTCAATTCTCGAGTTTCAGCCCGATCGGACGCGTATTTCTCGAGTTTTTTCGAAATAATCGTCGAGCGCGTAGTCCGCTCGATCGAACGAGCGAACCGTTCGGCGCGGCTCGGGCGCGTCGGTTCTTCGCGCGCAACAGTTCGATCGAAATTTTTCCAAGTCCCGACGCTCAAGAGTAAACTTTTTTCCTGGCTTTTTCGGACGATTCTAATTGTTAGATCCTTGTATAATATGCCGTTTAAAACTCAATTCTCGAGTTTCAGCCCGATCGGACGCGTATTTCTCGAGTTTTTTCGAAATAATCGTCGAGCGCGTAGTCCGCTCGATCGAACGAGCGAACCGTTCGGAGCGGCTCGGGCGCGTCGGTTCTTCGCGCGCAACAGTTCGATCGAAATTTTTCCAAGTCCCGACGCTCAAGAGTAAACTTTTTTCCTGGCTTTTTCGGACGATTCTAATTGTTAGATCCTTGTATAATATGCCGTTTAAAACTCAATTCTCGAGTTTCAGCCCGATCGGACGCGTATTTCTCGAGTTTTTTCGAAATAATCGTCGAGCGCGTAGGCCGCTCGATCGAACGAGCGAACCGTTCGAAGCGGCTCGGGCGCGTCGGTTCTTCGCGCGCAACAGTTCGATCGAAATTTTTCCAAGTCCCGACGCTCAAGAGTAAACTTTTTTCCTGGCTTTTTCGGACGATTCTAATTGTTAGATCCTTGTATAATATGCCGTTTAAAACTCAATTCTCGAGTTTCAGCCCGATCGGACGCGTATTTCTCGAGTTTTTTCGAAATAATCGTCGAGCGCGTAGTCCGCTCGATCGAACGAGCGAACCGTTCGGCGCGGCTCGGGCGCGTCGGTTCTTCGCGCGCAACAGTTCGATCGAAATTTTTCCAAGTCCCGACGCTCAAGAGTAAACTTTTTTCCTGGCTTTTTCGGACGATTCTAATTGTTAGATCCTTGTATAATATGCCGTTTAAAACTCAATTCTCGAGTTTCAGCCCGATCGGACGCGTATTTCTCGAGTTTTTTCGAAATAATCGTCGAGCGCGTAGTCCGCTCGATCGAACGAGCGAACCGTTCGGAGCGGCTCGGGCGCGTCGGTTCTTCGCGCGCAACAGTTCGATCGAAATTTTTCCAAGTCCCGACGCTCAAGAGTAAACTTTTTTCCTGGCTTTTTCGGACGATTCTAATTGTTAGATCCTTGTATAATATGCCGTTTAAAACTCAATTCTCGAGTTTCAGCCCGATCGGACGCGTATTTCTCGAGTTTTTTCGAAATAATCGTCGAGCGCGTAGTCCGCTCGATCGAACGAGCGAACCGTTCGGCGCGGCTCGGGCGCGTCGGTTCTTCGCGCGCAACAGTTCGATCGAAATTTTTCCAAGTCCCGACGCTCAAGAGTAAACTTTTTTCCTGGCTTTTTCGGACGATTCTAATTGTTAGATCCTTGTATAATATGCCGTTTAAAACTCAATTCTCGAGTTTCAGCCCGATCGGACGCGTATTTCTCGAGTTTTTTCGAAATAATCGTCGAGCGCGTAGTCCGCTCGATCGAACGAGCGAACCGTTCGGAGCGGCTCGGGCGCGTCGGTTCTTCGCGCGCAACAGTTCGATCGAAATTTTTCCAAGTCCCGACGCTCAAGAGTAAACTTTTTTCCTGGCTTTTTCGGACGATTCTAATTGTTAGATCCTTGTATAATATGCCGTTTAAAACTCAATTCTCGAGTTTCAGCCCGATCGGACGCGTATTTCTCGAGTTTTTTCGAAATAATCGTCGAGCGCGTAGTCCGCTCGATCGAACGAGCGAACCGTTCGGAGCGGCTCGGGCGCGTCGGTTCTTCGCGCGCAACAGTTCGATCGAAATTTTTCCAAGTCCCGACGCTCAAGAGTAAACTTTTTTCCTGGCTTTTTCGGACGATTCTAATTGTTAGATCCTTGTATAATATGCCGTTTAAAACTCAATTCTCGAGTTTCAGCCCGATCGGACGCGTATTTCTCGAGTTTTTTCGAAATAATCGTCGAGCGCGTAGGCCGCTCGATCGAACGAGCGAACCGTTCGGAGCGGCTCGGGCGCGTCGGTTCTTCGCGCGCAACAGTTCGATCGAAATTTTTCAAAGTCCCGACGCTCAAGAGTAATCTTTTTTCCTGGCTTTTTCGGACGATTCTAATTGTTAGATCCTTGTATAATATGCCGTTTAAAACTCAATTCTCGAGTTTTAGCCCGATCGGACGCGTATTTCTCGAGTTTTTTCGAAATAATCGTCGAGCGCGTAGTCCGCTCGTTCGAACGAGCGAACCGTTCGGAGCGGCTCGGGCGCGTCGGTTCTTCGCGCGCAACAGTTCGATCGAAATTTTTCCAAGTCCCGACGCTCAAGAGTAAACTTTTTTCCTGGCTTTTTCGGACGATTCTAATTGTTAGATCCTTGTATAATATGCCGTTTAAAACTCAATTCTCGAGTTTCAGCCCGATCGGACGCGTATTTCTCGAGTTTTTTCGAAATAATCGTCGAGCGCGTAGTCCGCTCGATCGAACGAGCGAACCGTTCGGCGCGGCTCGGGCGCGTCGGTTCTTCGCGCGCAACAGTTCGATCGAAATTTTTCCAAGTCCCGACGCTCAAGAGTAAACTTTTTTCCTGGCTTTTTCGGACGATTCTAATTGTTAGATCCTTGTATAATATGCCGTTTAAAACTCAATTCTCGAGTTTCAGCCCGATCGGACGCGTATTTCTCGAGTTTTTTCGAAATAATCGTCGAGCGCGTAGGCCGCTCGATCGAACGAGCGAACCGTTCGGAGCGGCTCGGGCGCGTCGGTTCTTCGCGCGCAACAGTTCGATCGAAATTTTTCAAAGTCCCGACGCTCAAGAGTAATCTTTTTTCCTGGCTTTTTCGGACGATTCTAATTGTTAGATCCTTGTATAATATGCCGTTTAAAACTCAATTCTCGAGTTTCAGCCCGATCGGACGCGTATTTCTCGAGTTTTTTCGAAATAATCGTCGAGCGCGTAGTCCGCTCGATCGAACGAGCGAACCGTTCGGAGCGGCTCGGGCGCGTCGGTTCTTCGCGCGCAACAGTTCGATCGAAATTTTTCCAAGTCCCGACGCTCAAGAGTAATCTTTTTTCCTGGCTTTTTCGGACGATTCTAATTGTTAGATCCTTGTATAATATGCCGTTTAAAACTCAATTCTCGAGTTTCAGCCCGATCGGACGCGTATTTCTCGAGTTTTTTCGAAATAATCGTCGAGCGCGTATGCCGCTCGATCGAACGAGCGAACCGTTCGAAGCGGCTCGGGCGCGTCGGTTCTTCGCGCGCAACAGTTCGATCGAAATTTTTCCAAGTCCCGACGCTCAAGAGTAAACTTTTTTCCTGGCTTTTTCGGACGATTCTAATTGTTAGATCCTTGTATAATATGCCGTTTAAAACTCAATTCTCGAGTTTCAGCCCGATCGGACGCGTATTTCTCGAGTTTTTTCGAAATAATCGTCGAGCGCGTAGTCCGCTCGATCGAACGAGCGAACCGTTCGGAGCGGCTCGGGCGCGTCGGTTCTTCGCGCGCAACAGTTCGATCGAAATTTTTCCAAGTCCCGACGCTCAAGAGTAAACTTTTTTCCTGGCTTTTTCGGACGATTCTAATTGTTAGATCCTTGTATAATATGCCGTTTAAAACTCAATTCTCGAGTTTCAGCCCGATCGGACGCGTATTTCTCGAGTTTTTTCGAAATAATCGTCGAGCGCGTAGTCCGCTCGATCGAACGAGCGAACCGTTCGGAGCGGCTCGGGCGCGTCGGTTCTTCGCGCGCAACAGTTCGATCGAAATTTTTCCAAGTCCCGACGCTCAAGAGTAAACTTTTTTCCTGGCTTTTTCGGACGATTCTAATTGTTAGATCCTTGTATAATATGCCGTTTAAAACTCAATTCTCGAGTTTCAGCCCGATCGGACGCGTATTTCTCGAGTTTTTTCGAAATAATCGTCGAGCGCGTAGGCCGCTCGATCGAACGAGCGAACCGTTCGGAGCGGCTCGGGCGCGTCGGTTCTTCGCGCGCAACAGTTCGATCGAAATTTTTCAAAGTCCCGACGCTCAAGAGTAATCTTTTTTCCTGGCTTTTTCGGACGATTCTAATTGTTAGATCCTTGTATAATATGCCGTTTAAAACTCAATTCTCGAGTTTTAGCCCGATCGGACGCGTATTTCTCGAGTTTTTTCGAAATAATCGTCGAGCGCGTAGTCCGCTCGTTCGAACGAGCGAACCGTTCGGAGCGGCTCGGGCGCGTCGGTTCTTCGCGCGCAACAGTTCGATCGAAATTTTTCCAAGTCCCGACGCTCAAGAGTAAACTTTTTTCCTGGCTTTTTCGGACGATTCTAATTGTTAGATCCTTGTATAATATGCCGTTTAAAACTCAATTCTCGAGTTTCAGCCCGATCGGACGCGTATTTCTCGAGTTTTTTCGAAATAATCGTCGAGCGCGTAGTCCGCTCGATCGAACGAGCGAACCGTTCGGCGCGGCTCGGGCGCGTCGGTTCTTCGCGCGCAACAGTTCGATCGAAATTTTTCCAAGTCCCGACGCTCAAGAGTAAACTTTTTTCCTGGCTTTTTCGGACGATTCTAATTGTTAGATCCTTGTATAATATGCCGTTTAAAACTCAATTCTCGAGTTTCAGCCCGATCGGACGCGTATTTCTCGAGTTTTTTCGAAATAATCGTCGAGCGCGTAGGCCGCTCGATCGAACGAGCGAACCGTTCGGAGCGGCTCGGGCGCGTCGGTTCTTCGCGCGCAACAGTTCGATCGAAATTTTTCAAAGTCCCGACGCTCAAGAGTAATCTTTTTTCCTGGCTTTTTCGGACGATTCTAATTGTTAGATCCTTGTATAATATGCCGTTTAAAACTCAATTCTCGAGTTTCAGCCCGATCGGACGCGTATTTCTCGAGTTTTTTCGAAATAATCGTCGAGCGCGTAGTCCGCTCGATCGAACGAGCGAACCGTTCGGAGCGGCTCGGGCGCGTCGGTTCTTCGCGCGCAACAGTTCGATCGAAATTTTTCCAAGTCCCGACGCTCAAGAGTAATCTTTTTTCCTGGCTTTTTCGGACGATTCTAATTGTTAGATCCTTGTATAATATGCCGTTTAAAACTCAATTCTCGAGTTTCAGCCCGATCGGACGCGTATTTCTCGAGTTTTTTCGAAATAATCGTCGAGCGCGTATGCCGCTCGATCGAACGAGCGAACCGTTCGAAGCGGCTCGGGCGCGTCGGTTCTTCGCGCGCAACAGTTCGATCGAAATTTTTCCAAGTCCCGACGCTCAAGAGTAAACTTTTTTCCTGGCTTTTTCGGACGATTCTAATTGTTAGATCCTTGTATAATATGCCGTTTAAAACTCAATTCTCGAGTTTCAGCCCGATCGGACGCGTATTTCTCGAGTTTTTTCGAAATAATCGTCGAGCGCGTAGTCCGCTCGATCGAACGAGCGAACCGTTCGGAGCGGCTCGGGCGCGTCGGTTCTTCGCGCGCAACAGTTCGATCGAAATTTTTCCAAGTCCCGACGCTCAAGAGTAAACTTTTTTCCTGGCTTTTTCGGACGATTCTAATTGTTAGATCCTTGTATAATATGCCGTTTAAAACTCAATTCTCGAGTTTCAGCCCGATCGGACGCGTATTTCTCGAGTTTTTTCGAAATAATCGTCGAGCGCGTAGTCCGCTCGATCGAACGAGCGAACCGTTCGGAGCGGCTCGGGCGCGTCGGTTCTTCGCGCGCAACAGTTCGATCGAAATTTTTCCAAGTCCCGACGCTCAAGAGTAAACTTTTTTCCTGGCTTTTTCGGACGATTCTAATTGTTAGATCCTTGTATAATATGCCGTTTAAAACTCAATTCTCGAGTTTCAGCCCGATCGGACGCGTATTTCTCGAGTTTTTTCGAAATAATCGTCGAGCGCGTAGGCCGCTCGATCGAACGAGCGAACCGTTCGGAGCGGCTCGGGCGCGTCGGTTCTTCGCGCGCAACAGTTCGATCGAAATTTTTCAAAGTCCCGACGCTCAAGAGTAATCTTTTTTCCTGGCTTTTTCGGACGATTCTAATTGTTAGATCCTTGTATAATATGCCGTTTAAAACTCAATTCTCGAGTTTTAGCCCGATCGGACGCGTATTTCTCGAGTTTTTTCGAAATAATCGTCGAGCGCGTAGTCCGCTCGTTCGAACGAGCGAACCGTTCGGAGCGGCTCGGGCGCGTCGGTTCTTCGCGCGCAACAGTTCGATCGAAATTTTTCCAAGTCCCGACGCTCAAGAGTAAACTTTTTTCCTGGCTTTTTCGGACGATTCTAATTGTTAGATCCTTGTATAATATGCCGTTTAAAACTCAATTCTCGAGTTTCAGCCCGATCGGACGCGTATTTCTCGAGTTTTTTCGAAATAATCGTCGAGCGCGTAGTCCGCTCGATCGAACGAGCGAACCGTTCGGCGCGGCTCGGGCGCGTCGGTTCTTCGCGCGCAACAGTTCGATCGAAATTTTTCCAAGTCCCGACGCTCAAGAGTAAACTTTTTTCCTGGCTTTTTCGGACGATTCTAATTGTTAGATCCTTGTATAATATGCCGTTTAAAACTCAATTCTCGAGTTTCAGCCCGATCGGACGCGTATTTCTCGAGTTTTTTCGAAATAATCGTCGAGCGCGTAGGCCGCTCGATCGAACGAGCGAACCGTTCGGAGCGGCTCGGGCGCGTCGGTTCTTCGCGCGCAACAGTTCGATCGAAATTTTTCAAAGTCCCGACGCTCAAGAGTAATCTTTTTTCCTGGCTTTTTCGGACGATTCTAATTGTTAGATCCTTGTATAATATGCCGTTTAAAACTCAATTCTCGAGTTTCAGCCCGATCGGACGCGTATTTCTCGAGTTTTTTCGAAATAATCGTCGAGCGCGTAGTCCGCTCGATCGAACGAGCGAACCGTTCGGAGCGGCTCGGGCGCGTCGGTTCTTCGCGCGCAACAGTTCGATCGAAATTTTTCCAAGTCCCGACGCTCAAGAGTAATCTTTTTTCCTGGCTTTTTCGGACGATTCTAATTGTTAGATCCTTGTATAATATGCCGTTTAAAACTCAATTCTCGAGTTTCAGCCCGATCGGACGCGTATTTCTCGAGTTTTTTCGAAATAATCGTCGAGCGCGTATGCCGCTCGATCGAACGAGCGAACCGTTCGAAGCGGCTCGGGCGCGTCGGTTCTTCGCGCGCAACAGTTCGATCGAAATTTTTCCAAGTCCCGACGCTCAAGAGTAAACTTTTTTCCTGGCTTTTTCGGACGATTCTAATTGTTAGATCCTTGTATAATATGCCGTTTAAAACTCAATTCTCGAGTTTCAGCCCGATCGGACGCGTATTTCTCGAGTTTTTTCGAAATAATCGTCGAGCGCGTAGTCCGCTCGATCGAACGAGCGAACCGTTCGGAGCGGCTCGGGCGCGTCGGTTCTTCGCGCGCAACAGTTCGATCGAAATTTTTCCAAGTCCCGACGCTCAAGAGTAAACTTTTTTCCTGGCTTTTTCGGACGATTCTAATTGTTAGATCCTTGTATAATATGCCGTTTAAAACTCAATTCTCGAGTTTCAGCCCGATCGGACGCGTATTTCTCGAGTTTTTTCGAAATAATCGTCGAGCGCGTAGTCCGCTCGATCGAACGAGCGAACCGTTCGGAGCGGCTCGGGCGCGTCGGTTCTTCGCGCGCAACAGTTCGATCGAAATTTTTCCAAGTCCCGACGCTCAAGAGTAAACTTTTTTCCTGGCTTTTTCGGACGATTCTAATTGTTAGATCCTTGTATAATATGCCGTTTAAAACTCAATTCTCGAGTTTCAGCCCGATCGGACGCGTATTTCTCGAGTTTTTTCGAAATAATCGTCGAGCGCGTAGGCCGCTCGATCGAACGAGCGAACCGTTCGGAGCGGCTCGGGCGCGTCGGTTCTTCGCGCGCAACAGTTCGATCGAAATTTTTCAAAGTCCCGACGCTCAAGAGTAATCTTTTTTCCTGGCTTTTTCGGACGATTCTAATTGTTAGATCCTTGTATAATATGCCGTTTAAAACTCAATTCTCGAGTTTTAGCCCGATCGGACGCGTATTTCTCGAGTTTTTTCGAAATAATCGTCGAGCGCGTAGTCCGCTCGTTCGAACGAGCGAACCGTTCGGAGCGGCTCGGGCGCGTCGGTTCTTCGCGCGCAACAGTTCGATCGAAATTTTTCCAAGTCCCGACGCTCAAGAGTAAACTTTTTTCCTGGCTTTTTCGGACGATTCTAATTGTTAGATCCTTGTATAATATGCCGTTTAAAACTCAATTCTCGAGTTTCAGCCCGATCGGACGCGTATTTCTCGAGTTTTTTCGAAATAATCGTCGAGCGCGTAGTCCGCTCGATCGAACGAGCGAACCGTTCGGCGCGGCTCGGGCGCGTCGGTTCTTCGCGCGCAACAGTTCGATCGAAATTTTTCCAAGTCCCGACGCTCAAGAGTAAACTTTTTTCCTGGCTTTTTCGGACGATTCTAATTGTTAGATCCTTGTATAATATGCCGTTTAAAACTCAATTCTCGAGTTTCAGCCCGATCGGACGCGTATTTCTCGAGTTTTTTCGAAATAATCGTCGAGCGCGTAGGCCGCTCGATCGAACGAGCGAACCGTTCGGAGCGGCTCGGGCGCGTCGGTTCTTCGCGCGCAACAGTTCGATCGAAATTTTTCAAAGTCCCGACGCTCAAGAGTAATCTTTTTTCCTGGCTTTTTCGGACGATTCTAATTGTTAGATCCTTGTATAATATGCCGTTTAAAACTCAATTCTCGAGTTTCAGCCCGATCGGACGCGTATTTCTCGAGTTTTTTCGAAATAATCGTCGAGCGCGTAGTCCGCTCGATCGAACGAGCGAACCGTTCGGAGCGGCTCGGGCGCGTCGGTTCTTCGCGCGCAACAGTTCGATCGAAATTTTTCCAAGTCCCGACGCTCAAGAGTAATCTTTTTTCCTGGCTTTTTCGGACGATTCTAATTGTTAGATCCTTGTATAATATGCCGTTTAAAACTCAATTCTCGAGTTTCAGCCCGATCGGACGCGTATTTCTCGAGTTTTTTCGAAATAATCGTCGAGCGCGTATGCCGCTCGATCGAACGAGCGAACCGTTCGAAGCGGCTCGGGCGCGTCGGTTCTTCGCGCGCAACAGTTCGATCGAAATTTTTCCAAGTCCCGACGCTCAAGAGTAAACTTTTTTCCTGGCTTTTTCGGACGATTCTAATTGTTAGATCCTTGTATAATATGCCGTTTAAAACTCAATTCTCGAGTTTCAGCCCGATCGGACGCGTATTTCTCGAGTTTTTTCGAAATAATCGTCGAGCGCGTAGTCCGCTCGATCGAACGAGCGAACCGTTCGGAGCGGCTCGGGCGCGTCGGTTCTTCGCGCGCAACAGTTCGATCGAAATTTTTCCAAGTCCCGACGCTCAAGAGTAAACTTTTTTCCTGGCTTTTTCGGACGATTCTAATTGTTAGATCCTTGTATAATATGCCGTTTAAAACTCAATTCTCGAGTTTCAGCCCGATCGGACGCGTATTTCTCGAGTTTTTTCGAAATAATCGTCGAGCGCGTAGTCCGCTCGATCGAACGAGCGAACCGTTCGGAGCGGCTCGGGCGCGTCGGTTCTTCGCGCGCAACAGTTCGATCGAAATTTTTCCAAGTCCCGACGCTCAAGAGTAAACTTTTTTCCTGGCTTTTTCGGACGATTCTAATTGTTAGATCCTTGTATAATATGCCGTTTAAAACTCAATTCTCGAGTTTCAGCCCGATCGGACGCGTATTTCTCGAGTTTTTTCGAAATAATCGTCGAGCGCGTAGGCCGCTCGATCGAACGAGCGAACCGTTCGGAGCGGCTCGGGCGCGTCGGTTCTTCGCGCGCAACAGTTCGATCGAAATTTTTCAAAGTCCCGACGCTCAAGAGTAATCTTTTTTCCTGGCTTTTTCGGACGATTCTAATTGTTAGATCCTTGTATAATATGCCGTTTAAAACTCAATTCTCGAGTTTTAGCCCGATCGGACGCGTATTTCTCGAGTTTTTTCGAAATAATCGTCGAGCGCGTAGTCCGCTCGTTCGAACGAGCGAACCGTTCGGAGCGGCTCGGGCGCGTCGGTTCTTCGCGCGCAACAGTTCGATCGAAATTTTTCCAAGTCCCGACGCTCAAGAGTAAACTTTTTTCCTGGCTTTTTCGGACGATTCTAATTGTTAGATCCTTGTATAATATGCCGTTTAAAACTCAATTCTCGAGTTTCAGCCCGATCGGACGCGTATTTCTCGAGTTTTTTCGAAATAATCGTCGAGCGCGTAGTCCGCTCGATCGAACGAGCGAACCGTTCGGCGCGGCTCGGGCGCGTCGGTTCTTCGCGCGCAACAGTTCGATCGAAATTTTTCCAAGTCCCGACGCTCAAGAGTAAACTTTTTTCCTGGCTTTTTCGGACGATTCTAATTGTTAGATCCTTGTATAATATGCCGTTTAAAACTCAATTCTCGAGTTTCAGCCCGATCGGACGCGTATTTCTCGAGTTTTTTCGAAATAATCGTCGAGCGCGTAGGCCGCTCGATCGAACGAGCGAACCGTTCGGAGCGGCTCGGGCGCGTCGGTTCTTCGCGCGCAACAGTTCGATCGAAATTTTTCAAAGTCCCGACGCTCAAGAGTAATCTTTTTTCCTGGCTTTTTCGGACGATTCTAATTGTTAGATCCTTGTATAATATGCCGGTTAAAACTCAATTCTCGAGTTTCAGCCCGATCGGACGCGTATTTCTCGAGTTTTTTCGAAATAATCGTCGAGCGCGTAGTCCGCTCGATCGAACGAGCGAACCGTTCGGAGCGGCTCGGGCGCGTCGGTTCTTCGCGCGCAACAGTTCGATCGAAATTTTTCCAAGTCCCGACGCTCAAGAGTAATCTTTTTTCCTGGCTTTTTCGGACGATTCTAATTGTTAGATCCTTGTATAATATGCCGTTTAAAACTCAATTCTCGAGTTTCAGCCCGATCGGACGCGTATTTCTCGAGTTTTTTCGAAATAATCGTCGAGCGCGTATGCCGCTCGATCGAACGAGCGAACCGTTCGAAGCGGCTCGGGCGCGTCGGTTCTTCGCGCGCAACAGTTCGATCGAAATTTTTCCAAGTCCCGACGCTCAAGAGTAAACTTTTTTCCTGGCTTTTTCGGACGATTCTAATTGTTAGATCCTTGTATAATATGCCGTTTAAAACTCAATTCTCGAGTTTCAGCCCGATCGGACGCGTATTTCTCGAGTTTTTTCGAAATAATCGTCGAGCGCGTAGGCCGCTCGATCGAACGAGCGAACCGTTCGAAGCGGCTCGGGCGCGTCGGTTCTTCGCGCGCAACAGTTCGATCGAAATTTTTCCAAGTCCCGACGCTCAAGAGTAAACTTTTTTCCTGGCTTTTTCGGACGATTCTAATTGTTAGATCCTTGTATAATATGCCGTTTAAAACTCAATTCTCGAGTTTCAGCCCGATCGGACGCGTATTTCTCGAGTTTTTTCGAAATAATCGTCGAGCGCGTAGTCCGCTCGATCGAACGAGCGAACCGTTCGGAGCGGCTCGGGCGCGTCGGTTCTTCGCGCGCAACAGTTCGATCGAAATTTTTCCAAGTCCCGACGCTCAAGAGTAAACTTTTTTCCTGGCTTTTTCGGACGATTCTAATTGTTAGATCCTTGTATAATATGCCGTTTAAAACTCAATTCTCGAGTTTCAGCCCGATCGGACGCGTATTTCTCGAGTTTTTTCGAAGTATCTCTTGTAATACTCTGCTATAATATAATGGATTTGGAATAATACGCTTCTGGAATATGAAGGTATACGCCGCTGGAACTCCGAAAATACGCCGCAGTTGCCGTGGCATTACGCCGCCAGGATTGAAAGCAATACGCCGCCAGGATGGAAAGCAATACGCCGCTACAGTTAAAGCAATACGCCGCTACAGTTAAAGCAATACGCCGCTACAGTTAAAGCAATACGCCGCCAGGATGGAAAACAATACGCCGCTGCAGTAATGGCAATACGCCGCTACAGTTAAAGCAATACGCCGCCAGGATGGAAAGCAATACGCCGCTACAGTTAAAACAATACGCCGCTACAGTTAAACCAATACGCCGCCAGGATGGAAAGCAATACGCCGCTACAGTTAAAGCAATACGCCGCCAGGATGGAAAGCAATACGCCGCTACAGTTAAACCAATACGCCGCCAGGATGGAAA
>CAXARU010000054.1:792500-980369 GCA_963971365.1 Lasioglossum villosulum
GATTCATGGAGATTCATGGAGATTCATGGAGATTCATGGAGAGGATTCATGGAGGAGATTCATGGAGATTCATGGAGATTCACGGAGATTCATGGAGATTCGTGGAGGTTCATGGAGGAGATTCATGGAAATTTTTGGAGGCTCATGGAGGAGATTAATGGAGATTCATGGAGATTCATGGAGTTCATGGAGATTCATGGAGATTTATGGAGGTTCATGGTGGAGATTCATGGAGATTCATGGAGATTCATGGAGATTCATGGCGATTCATGGAGATTCACGGAGATTCATGGAGGAGATTCATGGAGATTTATGGAGATTCATGGAGCTTCATACAGGAGATTCATGGAGGAGATTCATGGAGATTCGTGGAGATTCGTGGAGATTCATGGAGATTCATGAAGATTGATGGAGATTCATGGAGATTCATGGAGATTTATGGAGGTGCATGGAGGAGATTCATGGAGATTCATACAGGAAATTCATCGAGGAGATTCATGGAGATTCGTGGAGATTCATGGAGATTCATGGATATTCATGGAGATTCATGGAGATTCATGGAGATTCATGGAGATTTATGCAGGAGATTCATGGAGATTCATGGAGATTCATGGAGGAGATTCATGGAGATTCATGGAGATTCATGGAGATTCGTGGAGATTCATACAGGAGATCCATGGAGATTCATGGAGATTCATGGAGGAGATTCATGGAGATTCATTGAGGAGATTCATGGAGATTCATGGAGATTAATGGAAATTCATGGAGATTCATGGAGATTCATGGAGATTCATGGAGATTTATGCAGGAGATTCATGGAGATTCATGGAGATTCATGGAGGAGATTCATGGAGATTCATGGAGATTCATGGAGATTCATGGCGATTCATACAGGAGATTCATGGAAATTCATGGAGATTTATGGAGGTTCATGGAGGAGATTCATGGAGATTCATGGAGATTCATAGAGGAGATTCATGGAGATTCATACAGGAGATTCATCGAGGAGATTCATGGAGATTCGTGGACATTCATGGAGATTCATGGAGATTCATGGAGATTCATGGAGATTCGTGGAGATTCATACAGGAGATCCATGGAGATTCATGGAGGAGATTCATGGAGATTCACTGAGATTCATGGCGATTCATGGAGATTCATGGAGCTTCATACAGGAGATTCATGGAGGAGATTCATGGAGATTCGTGGAGATTCATGGAGATTCATGGAGATTCATGGAGATTCATGGAGATTCATGGAGATTCATGGAGATTTATGGAGGTGCATGGAGGAGATTCATGGAGATTCATACAGGAGATTCATCGAGGAGATTCATGGAGATTCGTGGAGATTCATGGAGATTCATGGAGATTCATGGAGATTCATGGAGATTCATGGAGATTCATGGAGATTTATGCAGGAGATTCATGGAGATTCATACAGGAGATTCATGGAGGAGGTTCATGGAGGTTCATGGAGATTCGTGGAGATTCGTGGAGATTCATGGAGATTTATGGAGATTCATGGAGGACATTCATGGAGATTCATGGAGATTCATGGAGGAGGTTCATGGAGGTTCATGGAGATTCATGGAGATTCATACAGGAGATTCATGGAGGAGATTCATCGAGGAGATTCATGGAGATTCATGGAGGAGATTCATGGAGATTTATGGAGATTCATTGGGAGATTCATGGAGATTCATGGAGATTAATGGACGATGTTCGTGGATATGTATAGAGGAGATTCATGGACATTCGTGGAGATTTATGGAGGAGGTTCATGGAGATTAATGGAGATTCATGGAGATTCATGGAGATTCATGCAGATTCATGGAGGAGATTCATTGAGATTCATGGAGATTCATGGAGGAGGTTCATGGATATTTATAGAGAAAATTCATGGAGATTCATGGAGATTCGTGGAGATTCATACAGGACATCCATGGAGATTCATGGAGGAGATTCATGGAGATTCATGGAGATTCATGGAGATTCGTGGAGATTCATGGAGATTCATGGAGATTCATGGAGATTTATGGAGGTGCATGGAGGAGATTCATGGAGATTCATACAGGAGATTCATCGAGGAGTTCATGGAGATTCGTGGAGATTCATGGAGATTCATGGAGATTCATGGAGATTCATGGAGATTCATGGAGATTCATGGAGGAGATTCATGGAGATTCATGGAGATTCGTGGAGATTCATACAGGAGATCCATGGAGATTCATGGAGATTCATGGAGGAGATTCATGGAGATTCATTGAGGAGATTCATGGAGATGCATACAGGAGATTCATGGAGATTCATGGAGATTCATACAGGAGATTCATGGAGATTCACGGAGATTCATGGAGATTCATGGACAAGGTTCATTGATAGGGTTAGACTAGATTGATGGAGATTCATGGAGATTTATGGAGGAGGTTCATGGAGATTCATGGATATTCATGGAGATTCAAGGAGATTCACGGAAATTCATGGAGATTCGTGGAGGTTCATGGAGGAGATTCATGGAGATTCATGGAGATTCATGGAGATTAATGGAAATTCATGGAGATTCATGGACAAGGTTCATTGATAGGGTTAGACTAGATTGATGGAGATTCATGGAGATTTATGGAGGAGGTTCATGGAGATTCATGGAGATTCGTACAGGAGATTCACGGAGATTCATGGAGATTCGTGGAGATTCATGGAGATTCATGGAGATTCATGGAGATTCATGGAGATTTATGGAGGTTCATGGTGGAGATTCATGGAAATTCATGGAGGAGATTCATGGAGGAGATTCATGGAGATTCATACAGGAGATTCATGGAGGAGGTTCATGGAGATTCATGGAGATTTATGGAGGTTCATTGAGGAGATTAATGGAGACTCATGGAGATTCATGGAGGAGATTCATGGAGATTCATACAGGAGGTTCATGGAGAGGATTCATTTAGATTCATGGAGATTCATGGAGATTCATGGAGATTCATGGAGGAGATTCATGGAGATTCGTACAGTAGATTCATGGAGGAGATTCATGGAGATTCGTGGAGATTCATGGAGATTCATGGAGATTCATACAGGAGATTCATGGAGATTCATGGAGATTCGTGGAGATTCATGGAGATTTATGGAGATTAATGGTGGACATTCATGGATATTCATGGAGATTCATGGAGAATCATGGAGATTCATGGAGATTCATGGAGATTCATGGAGATTCATGGAGATTCATGGAGATTCATGGAGGAGATTCATGGAGATTCATGGAGATTCATGGAGGAGGTTCATGGAGATTCATGGAGATTCATGGAGATTCATGGAGATTCATGGAGGAGATTCATGGAGATTCATGGAGATTCATGGAGAGGATTCATGGAGATTCATGGAGATTCGTGGAGATTCATGGAGATTCGTGGAGATTCATACAGGAGATCCATGGAGATTCACGGAGATTCATGGAGATTCATGGCGATTCATGGAGATTCATGGAGATTCATGGAGGAGATTCATGGAAATTTTTGAGGGCTCATGGAGGAGATTAATGGAGATTCATGGAGATTCATGGAGATTCATGGAGATTCATGGAGATTCATGGAGATTTATGGAGGTTCATGGTGGAGATTCATGGAGATTCATGGAGATTCATGGAGATTCATGGCGATTCATGGAGATTCATGGAGATTCATGGAGATTCGTGGAGATTCATGGAGGAGATTCATGGAGATTCATGGAGATTCATGGAGATTCGTGGAGATTCATACAGGAGATCCATGGAGATTCATGGAGATTCATGGAGATTCATGGAGATTCATGGAGATTCATGGAGATTCATGGAGATTCATGGAGGAGATTCATGGAAATTTTTGGAGGCTCATGGAGGAGATTAATGGAGATTCATGGAGACTCATGGAGATTCATGGAGATTCATGGAGATTTATGGAGGTTCATGGTGGAGATTCATGGAGATTCATGGAGATTCATGGAGATTCATGGCGATTCATGGAGATTCATGGAGATTCATGGAGGAGATTCATGGAGATTTATGGAGATTCATGGAGCTTCATACAGGAGATTCATGGAGGAGATTCATGGAGATTCGTGGAGATTCGTGGAGATTCATGGAGATTCATGAAGATTGATGGAGATTCATGGAGATTCATGGAGATTTATGGAGGTGCATGGAGGAGATTCATGGAGATTCATACAGGAGATTCATCGAGGAGATTCATGGAGATTCGTGGAGATTCATGGAGATTCATGCAGATTCATGGAGATTCATGGAGATTCATGGAGGTTCATGGAGATTCGTGGAGATTCGTGGAGATTCATGGAGATTTATGGAGATTCATGGAGGACATTCATGGAGATTCATGGAGATTCATGGAGGAGGTTCATGGAGGTTCATGGAGATTCATGGAGATTCATACAGGAGATTCATGGAGGAGATTCATCGAGGAGATTCATGGAGATTCATGGAGGAGATTCATGGAGATTTATGGAGATTCATTGGGAGATTCATGGAGATTCATGGAGATTAATGGACGATGTTCGTGGATATGTATAGAGGAGATTCATGGACATTCGTGGAGATTTATGGAGGAGGTTCATGGAGATTAATGGAGATTCATGGAGATTCATGCAGATTCATGGAGGAGATTCATTGAGATTCATGGAGATTCATGGAGGAGGTTCATGGATATTTATAGAGAAAATTCATGGAGATTCATGGAGATTCGTGGAGATTCATACAGGAGATCCATGGAGATTCATGGAGGAGATTCATGGAGATTCATGGAGATTCATGGAGATTCGTGGAGATTCATACAGGAGATCCATGGAGATTCATGGAGATTCATGGAGATTCACTGAGATTCATGGCGATTCATGGAGATTCATGGAGCTTCATACAGGAGATTCATGGAGGAGATTCATGGAGATTCGTGGAGATTCATGGAGATTCATGGAGATTCATGGAGATTCATGGAGATTCATGGAGATTCATGGAGATTTATGGAGGTGCATGGAGGAGATTCATGGAGATTCATACAGGAGATTCATCGAGGAGTTCATGGAGATTCGTGGAGATTCATGGAGATTCATGGAGATTCATGGAGATTCATGGAGATTCATGGAGATTCATGGAGATTTATGCAGGAGATTCATGGAGATTCATGGAGATTCATGGAGGAGATTCATGGAGATTCATGGAGATTCATGGAGATTCGTGGAGATTCATACAGGAGATCCATGGAGATTCATGGAGATTCATGGAGGAGATTCATGGAGATTCATTGAGGAGATTCATGGAGATGCATACAGGAGATTCATGGAGATTCATGGAGATTCATACAGGAGATTCATGGAGATTCACGGAGATTCATGGAGATTCATGGACAAGGTTCATTGATAGGGTTAGACTAGATTGATGGAGATTCATGGAGATTTATGGAGGAGGTTCATGGAGATTCATGGATATTCATGGAGATTCAAGGAGATTCACGGAGATTCATGGAGATTCGTGGAGGTTCATGGAGGAGATTCATGGAGATTCATGGAGATTCATGGAGATTAATGGAAATTCATGGAGATTCACGGAGATTCATGGAGATTCATGGACAAGGTTCATTGATAGGGTTAGACTAGATTGATGGAGATTCATGGAGATTTATGGAGGAGGTTCATGGAGATTCATGGAGATTCATGGAGATTCACGGAGATTCATGGAGATTCGTGGAGATTCATAGAGATTTATGGAGATTCGTACAGGAGATTCATGGAGAAGATTCATGGAGATTCATGGAGATTCATGGAGATTCGTACAGGAGATTCATGGAGAAGATTCATGGAGATTCATGGAGATTCATGGAGATTCATGGAGATTCATGGAGATTCATGGAGATTCATGGAGATTTATGGAGGTTCATGGTGGAGATTCATGGAGATTCATGGAGGAGATTCATGGAGGAGATTCATGGAGATTCATACAGGAGATTCATGGAGGAGGTTCATGGAGATTCATGGAGATTTATGGAGGTTCATTGAGGAGATTAATGGAGACTCATGGAGATTCATGGAGGAGGTTCATGGAGAGGATTCATTTAGATTCATGGAGATTTATGGAGATTCATGGAGATTCATGGAGATTCATGGAGATTCATGGAGGAGATTCATGGAGATTCGTACAGTAGATTCATGGAGGAGATTCATGGAGATTCGTGGAGATTCATGGAGATTCATGGAGATTCATGGAGATTCGTGGAGATTCATGGAGATTCATGGAGATTCATGGAGATTCATGGAGGAGATTCATGGAGGAGATTCATGGAGATTCATACAGGAGATTCATGGAGGAGGTTCATGGAGATTCATGGAGATTCATGGAGATTCATGGAGATTCATGGAGATTCATGGAGGAGATTCATGGAAATTTTTGGAGGCTCATGGAGGAGATTAATGGAGATTCATGGAGACTCATGGAGATTCATGGAGATTCATGGAGATTTATGGAGGTTCATGGTGGAGATTCATGGAGATTCATGGAGATTCATGGAGATTCATGGCGATTCATGGAGATTCATGGAGATTCATTGAGGAGATTCATGGAGATTTATGGAGATTCATGGAGCTTCATACAGGAGATTCATGGAGGAGATTCATGGAGATTCATCGAGGAGATTCATGGAGATTCGTGGAGATTCATGGAGATTCATGGAGATTCATGGAGATTCATGGAGATTCATGGAGATTCATGGAGATTTATGCAGGAGATTCATGGAGATTCATACAGGAGATTCATGGAGGAGGTTCATGGAGGTTCATGGAGATTCGTGGAGATTCGTGGAGATTCATGGAGATTTATGGAGATTCATGGAGGACATTCATGGAGATTCATGGAGATTCATGGAGGAGGTTCATGGAGGTTCATGGAGATTCATGGAGATTCATACAGGAGATTCATGGAGGAGATTCATCGAGGAGATTCATGGAGATTCATGGAGGAGATTCATGGAGATTTATGGAGATTCATTGGGAGATTCATGGAGATTCATGGAGATTAATGGACGATGTTCGTGGATATGTATAGAGGAGATTCATGGACATTCGTGGAGATTTATGGAGGAGGTTCATGGAGATTAATGGAGATTCATGGAGATTCATGGAGATTCATGCAGATTCATGGAGGAGATTCATTGAGATTCATGGAGATTCATGGAGGAGGTTCATGGATATTTATAGAGAAAATTCATGGAGATTCATGGAGATTCGTGGAGATTCATACAGGACATCCATGGAGATTCATGGAGGAGATTCATGGAGATTCATGGAGATTCATGGAGATTCGTGGAGATTCATGGAGATTCATGGAGATTCATGGAGATTTATGGAGGTGCATGGAGGAGATTCATGGAGATTCATACAGGAGATTCATCGAGGAGTTCATGGAGATTCGTGGAGATTCATGGAGATTCATGGAGATTCATGGAGATTCATGGAGATTCATGGAGATTCATGGAGGAGATTCATGGAGATTCATGGAGATTCGTGGAGATTCATACAGGAGATCCATGGAGATTCATGGAGATTCATGGAGGAGATTCATGGAGATTCATTGAGGAGATTCATGGAGATGCATACAGGAGATTCATGGAGATTCATGGAGATTCATACAGGAGATTCATGGAGATTCACGGAGATTCATGGAGATTCATGGACAAGGTTCATTGATAGGGTTAGACTAGATTGATGGAGATTCATGGAGATTTATGGAGGAGGTTCATGGAGATTCATGGATATTCATGGAGATTCAAGGAGATTCACGGAGATTCATGGAGATTCGTGGAGGTTCATGGAGGAGATTCATGGAGATTCATGGAGATTCATGGAGATTAATGGAAATTCATGGAGATTCACGGAGATTCATGGAGATTCATGGACAAGGTTCATTGATAGGGTTAGACTAGATTGATGGAGATTCATGGAGATTTATGGAGGAGGTTCATGGAGATTCATGGAGATTCGTACAGGAGATTCACGGAGATTCATGGAGATTCGTGGAGATTCATGGAGATTCATGGAGATTCATGGAGATTCATGGAGATTTATGGAGGTTCATGGTGGAGATTCATGGAAATTCATGGAGGAGATTCATGGAGGAGATTCATGGAGATTCATACAGGAGATTCATGGAGGAGGTTCATGGAGATTCATGGAGATTTATGGAGGTTCATTGAGGAGATTAATGGAGACTCATGGAGATTCATGGAGGAGATTCATGGAGATTCATACAGGAGGTTCATGGAGAGGATTCATTTAGATTCATGGAGATTCATGGAGATTCATGGAGATTCATGGAGGAGATTCATGGAGATTCGTACAGTAGATTCATGGAGGAGATTCATGGAGATTCGTGGAGATTCATGGAGATTCGTGGAGATTCATGGAGATTCATACAGGAGATTCATGGAGATTCATGGAGATTCGTGGAGATTCATGGAGATTTATGGAGATTAATGGTGGACATTCATGGATATTCATGGAGATTCATGGAGAATCATGGAGATTCATGGAGATTCATGGAGATTCATGGAGATTCATGGAGATTCATGGAGATTCATGGAGGAGATTCATGGAGATTCATGGAGATTCATGGAGGAGGTTCATGGAGATTCATGGAGATTCATGGAGATTCATGGAGATTCATGGAGGAGATTCATGGAGATTCATGGAGATTCATGGAGAGGATTCATGGAGATTCATGGAGATTCGTGGAGATTCATGGAGATTCGTGGAGATTCATACAGGAGATCCATGGAGATTCACGGAGATTCATGGAGATTCATGGCGATTCATGGAGATTCATGGAGATTCATGGAGGAGATTCATGGAAATTTTTGGAGGCTCATGGAGGAGATTAATGGAGATTCATGGAGATTCATGGAGATTCATGGAGATTCATGGAGATTCATGGAGATTTATGGAGGTTCATGGTGGAGATTCATGGAGATTCATGGAGATTCATGGAGATTCATGGCGATTCGTGGAGATTCATGGAGATTCATGGAGATTCGTGGAGATTCATGGAGGAGATTCATGGAGATTCATGGAGATTCATGGAGATTCGTGGAGATTCATACAGGAGATCCATGGAGATTCATGGAGATTCATGGAGATTCATGGAGATTCATGGAGATTCATGGAGATTCATGGAGATTCATGGAGGAGATTCATGGAAATTTTTGGAGGCTCATGGAGGAGATTAATGGAGATTCATGGAGACTCATGGAGATTCATGGAGATTCATGGAGATTTATGGAGGTTCATGGTGGAGATTCATGGAGATTCATGGAGATTCATGGAGATTCATGGCGATTCATGGAGATTCATGGAGATTCATGGAGGAGATTCATGGAGATTTATGGAGATTCATGGAGCTTCATACAGGAGATTCATGGAGGAGATTCATGGAGATTCGTGGAGATTCGTGGAGATTCATGGAGATTCATGAAGATTGATGGAGATTCATGGAGATTCATGGAGATTTATGGAGGTGCATGGAGGAGATTCATGGAGATTCATACAGGAGATTCATCGAGGAGATTCATGGAGATTCGTGGAGATTCATGGAGATTCATGCAGATTCATGGAGATTCATGGAGATTCATGGAGGTTCATGGAGATTCGTGGAGATTCGTGGAGATTCATGGAGATTTATGGAGATTCATGGAGGACATTCATGGAGATTCATGGAGATTCATGGAGGAGGTTCATGGAGGTTCATGGAGATTCATGGAGATTCATACAGGAGATTCATGGAGGAGATTCATCGAGGAGATTCATGGAGATTCATGGAGGAGATTCATGGAGATTTATGGAGATTCATTGGGAGATTCATGGAGATTCATGGAGATTAATGGACGATGTTCGTGGATATGTATAGAGGAGATTCATGGACATTCGTGGAGATTTATGGAGGAGGTTCATGGAGATTAATGGAGATTCATGGAGATTCATGCAGATTCATGGAGGAGATTCATTGAGATTCATGGAGATTCATGGAGGAGGTTCATGGATATTTATAGAGAAAATTCATGGAGATTCATGGAGATTCGTGGAGATTCATACAGGAGATCCATGGAGATTCATGGAGGAGATTCATGGAGATTCATGGAGATTCATGGAGATTCGTGGAGATTCATACAGGAGATCCATGGAGATTCATGGAGATTCATGGAGATTCACTGAGATTCATGGCGATTCATGGAGATTCATGGAGCTTCATACAGGAGATTCATGGAGGAGATTCATGGAGATTCGTGGAGATTCATGGAGATTCATGGAGATTCATGGAGATTCATGGAGATTCATGGAGATTTATGGAGGTGCATGGAGGAGATTCATGGAGATTCATACAGGAGATTCATCGAGGAGTTCATGGAGATTCGTGGAGATTCATGGAGATTCATGGAGATTCATGGAGATTCATGGAGATTCATGGAGATTCATGGAGATTTATGCAGGAGATTCATGGAGATTCATGGAGATTCATGGAGGAGATTCATGGAGATTCATGGAGATTCATGGAGATTCGTGGAGATTCATACAGGAGATCCATGGAGATTCATGGAGATTCATGGAGGAGATTCATGGAGATTCATTGAGGAGATTCATGGAGATGCATACAGGAGATTCATGGAGATTCATGGAGATTCATACAGGAGATTCATGGAGATTCACGGAGATTCATGGAGATTCATGGACAAGGTTCATTGATAGGGTTAGACTAGATTGATGGAGATTCATGGAGATTTATGGAGGAGGTTCATGGAGATTCATGGATATTCATGGAGATTCAAGGAGATTCACGGAGATTCATGGAGATTCGTGGAGGTTCATGGAGGAGATTCATGGAGATTCATGGAGATTCATGGAGATTAATGGAAATTCATGGAGATTCACGGAGATTCATGGAGATTCATGGACAAGGTTCATTGATAGGGTTAGACTAGATTGATGGAGATTCATGGAGATTTATGGAGGAGGTTCATGGAGATTCATGGAGATTCATGGAGATTCACGGAGATTCATGGAGATTCGTGGAGATTCATAGAGATTTATGGAGATTCGTACAGGAGATTCATGGAGAAGATTCATGGAGATTCATGGAGATTCATGGAGATTCGTACAGGAGATTCATGGAGAAGATTCATGGAGATTCATGGAGATTCATGGAGATTCATGGAGATTCATGGAGATTCATGGAGATTCATGGAGATTTATGGAGGTTCATGGTGGAGATTCATGGAGATTCATGGAGGAGATTCATGGAGGAGATTCATGGAGATTCATACAGGAGATTCATGGAGGAGGTTCATGGAGATTCATGGAGATTTATGGAGGTTCATTGAGGAGATTAATGGAGACTCATGGAGATTCATGGAGGAGGTTCATGGAGAGGATTCATTTAGATTCATGGAGATTTATGGAGATTCATGGAGATTCATGGAGATTCATGGAGATTCATGGAGGAGATTCATGGAGATTCGTACAGTAGATTCATGGAGGAGATTCATGGAGATTCGTGGAGATTCATGGAGATTCATGGAGATTCATGGAGATTCGTGGAGATTCATGGAGATTCATGGAGATTCATGGAGATTCATGGAGGAGATTCATGGAGGAGATTCATGGAGATTCATACAGGAGATTCATGGAGGAGGTTCATGGAGATTCATGGAGATTCATGGAGATTCATGGAGATTCATGGAGATTCATGGAGGAGATTCATGGAAATTTTTGGAGGCTCATGGAGGAGATTAATGGAGATTCATGGAGACTCATGGAGATTCATGGAGATTCATGGAGATTTATGGAGGTTCATGGTGGAGATTCATGGAGATTCATGGAGATTCATGGAGATTCATGGCGATTCATGGAGATTCATGGAGATTCATCGAGGAGATTCATGGAGATTTATGGAGATTCATGGAGCTTCATACAGGAGATTCATGGAGGAGATTCATGGAGATTCGTGGAGATTCGTGGAGATTCATGGAGATTCATGAAGATTGATGGAGATTCATGGAGATTCATGGAGATTTATGGAGGTGCATGGAGGAGATTCATGGAGATTCATCGAGGAGATTCATGGAGATTCGTGGAGATTCATGGAGATTCATGGAGATTCATGGAGATTCATGGAGATTCATGGAGGTTCATGGAGATTCGTGGAGATTCGTGGAGATTCATGGAGATTTATGGAGATTCATGGAGGACATTCATGGAGATTCATGGAGATTCATGGAGGAGGTTCATGGAGGTTCATGGAGATTCATGGAGATTCATACAGGAGATTCATGGAGGAGATTCATCGAGGAGATTCATGGAGATTCATGGAGGAGATTCATGGAGATTTATGGAGATTCATTGGGAGATTCATGGAGATTCATGGAGATTAATGGACGATGTTCGTGGATATGTATAGAGGAGATTCATGGACATTCGTGGAGATTTATGGAGGAGGTTCATGGAGATTAATGGAGATTCATGGAGATTCATGCAGATTCATGGAGGAGATTCATTGAGATTCATGGAGATTCATGGAGGAGGTTCATGGATATTTATAGAGAAAATTCATGGAGATTCATGGAGATTCGTGGAGATTCATACAGGAGATCCATGGAGATTCATGGAGGAGATTCATGGAGATTCATGGAGATTCATGGAGATTCGTGGAGATTCATACAGGAGATCCATGGAGATTCATGGAGATTCATGGAGATTCACTGAGATTCATGGCGATTCATGGAGATTCATGGAGCTTCATACAGGAGATTCATGGAGGAGATTCATGGAGATTCGTGGAGATTCATGGAGATTCATGGAGATTCATGGAGATTCATGGAGATTCATGGAGATTTATGGAGGTGCATGGAGGAGATTCATGGAGATTCATACAGGAGATTCATCGAGGAGTTCATGGAGATTCGTGGAGATTCATGGAGATTCATGGAGATTCATGGAGATTCATGGAGATTCATGGAGATTCATGGAGATTTATGCAGGAGATTCATGGAGATTCATGGAGATTCATGGAGGAGATTCATGGAGATTCATGGAGATTCATGGAGATTCGTGGAGATTCATACAGGAGATCCATGGAGATTCATGGAGATTCATGGAGGAGATTCATGGAGATTCATTGAGGAGATTCATGGAGATGCATACAGGAGATTCATGGAGATTCATGGAGATTCATACAGGAGATTCATGGAGATTCACGGAGATTCATGGAGATTCATGGACAAGGTTCATTGATAGGGTTAGACTAGATTGATGGAGATTCATGGAGATTTATGGAGGAGGTTCATGGAGATTCATGGATATTCATGGAGATTCAAGGAGATTCACGGAGATTCATGGAGATTCGTGGAGGTTCATGGAGGAGATTCATGGAGATTCATGGAGATTCATGGAGATTAATGGAAATTCATGGAGATTCACGGAGATTCATGGAGATTCATGGACAAGGTTCATTGATAGGGTTAGACTAGATTGATGGAGATTCATGGAGATTTATGGAGGAGGTTCATGGAGATTCATGGAGATTCATGGAGATTCACGGAGATTCATGGAGATTCGTGGAGATTCATAGAGATTTATGGAGATTCGTACAGGAGATTCATGGAGAAGATTCATGGAGATTCATGGAGATTCATGGAGATTCGTACAGGAGATTCATGGAGAAGATTCATGGAGATTCATGGAGATTCATGGAGATTCATGGAGATTCATGGAGATTCATGGAGATTCATGGAGATTTATGGAGGTTCATGGTGGAGATTCATGGAGATTCATGGAGGAGATTCATGGAGGAGATTCATGGAGATTCATACAGGAGATTCATGGAGGAGGTTCATGGAGATTCATGGAGATTTATGGAGGTTCATTGAGGAGATTAATGGAGACTCATGGAGATTCATGGAGGAGGTTCATGGAGAGGATTCATTTAGATTCATGGAGATTTATGGAGATTCATGGAGATTCATGGAGATTCATGGAGATTCATGGAGGAGATTCATGGAGATTCGTACAGTAGATTCATGGAGGAGATTCATGGAGATTCGTGGAGATTCATGGAGATTCATGGAGATTCATGGAGATTCGTGGAGATTCATGGAGATTCATGGAGATTCATGGAGATTCATGGAGGAGATTCATGGAGGAGATTCATGGAGATTCATACAGGAGATTCATGGAGGAGGTTCATGGAGATTCATGGAGATTCATGGAGATTCATGGAGATTCATGGAGATTCATGGAGGAGATTCATGGAAATTTTTGGAGGCTCATGGAGGAGATTAATGGAGATTCATGGAGACTCATGGAGATTCATGGAGATTCATGGAGATTTATGGAGGTTCATGGTGGAGATTCATGGAGATTCATGGAGATTCATGGAGATTCATGGCGATTCATGGAGATTCATGGAGATTCATCGAGGAGATTCATGGAGATTTATGGAGATTCATGGAGCTTCATACAGGAGATTCATGGAGGAGATTCATGGAGATTCGTGGAGATTCGTGGAGATTCATGGAGATTCATGAAGATTGATGGAGATTCATGGAGATTCATGGAGATTTATGGAGGTGCATGGAGGAGATTCATGGAGATTCATCGAGGAGATTCATGGAGATTCGTGGAGATTCATGGAGATTCATGGAGATTCATGGAGATTCATGGAGATTCATGGAGGTTCATGGAGATTCATACAGGAGATTCATGGAGGAGATTCATCGAGGAGATTCATGGAGATTCATGGAGGAGATTCATGGAGATTTATGGAGATTCATTGGGAGATTCATGGAGATTCATGGAGATTAATGGACGATGTTCGTGGATATGTATAGAGGAGATTCATGGACATTCGTGGAGATTTATGGAGGAGGTTCATGGAGATTAATGGAGATTCATGGAGATTAATGGACGATGTTCGTGGATATGTATAGAGGAGATTCATGGACATTCGTGGAGATTTATGGAGGAGGTTCATGGAGATTAATGGAGATTCATGGAGATTCATGGAGATTCATGCAGATTCATGGAGGAGATTCATTGAGATTCATGGAGATTCATGGAGGAGGTTCATGGATATTTATAGAGAAAATTCATGGAGATTCATGGAGATTCGTGGAGATTCATACAGGACATCCATGGAGATTCATGGAGGAGATTCATGGAGATTCATGGAGATTCATGGAGATTCGTGGAGATTCATGGAGATTCATGGAGATTCATGGAGATTTATGGAGGTGCATGGAGGAGATTCATGGAGATTCATACAGGAGATTCATCGAGGAGTTCATGGAGATTCGTGGAGATTCATGGAGATTCATGGAGATTCATGGAGATTCATGGAGATTCATGGAGATTCATGGAGGAGATTCATGGAGATTCATGGAGATTCACGGAGATTCGTGGAGATTCATACAGGAGATCCATGGAGATTCATGGAGATTCATGGAGGAGATTCATGGAGATTCATTGAGGAGATTCATGGAGATGCATACAGGAGATTCATGGAGATTCATGGAGATTCATACAGGAGATTCATGGAGATTCACGGAGATTCATGGAGATTCATGGACAAGGTTCATTGATAGGGTTAGACTAGATTGATGGAGATTCATGGAGATTTATGGAGGAGGTTCATGGAGATTCATGGATATTCATGGAGATTCAAGGAGATTCACGGAGATTCATGGAGATTCGTGGAGGTTCATGGAGGAGATTCATGGAGATTCATGGAGATTCATGGAGATTAATGGAAATTCATGGAGATTCACGGAGATTCATGGAGATTCATGGACAAGGTTCATTGATAGGGTTAGACTAGATTGATGGAGATTCATGGAGATTTATGGAGGAGGTTCATGGAGATTCATGGAGATTCGTACAGGAGATTCACGGAGATTCATGGAGATTCGTGGAGATTCATGGAGATTCATGGAGATTCATGGAGATTCATGGAGATTTATGGAGGTTCATGGTGGAGATTCATGGAAATTCATGGAGGAGATTCATGGAGGAGATTCATGGAGATTCATACAGGAGATTCATGGAGGAGGTTCATGGAGATTCATGGAGATTTATGGAGGTTCATTGAGGAGATTAATGGAGACTCATGGAGATTCATGGAGGAGATTCATGGAGATTCATACAGGAGGTTCATGGAGAGGATTCATTTAGATTCATGGAGATTCATGGAGATTCATGGAGATTCATGGAGGAGATTCATGGAGATTCGTACAGTAGATTCATGGAGGAGATTCATGGAGATTCGTGGAGATTCATGGAGATTCATGGAGATTCATGGAGATTCATGGAGATTCATGGAGATTCATGGAGATTCATGGAGATTCATGGAGATTCATGGAGATTCATGGAGATTCATGGACGAGATTCATGGAGATTCATGGAGATTCATGGAGGAGGTTCATGGAGATTCATGGAGATTCATGGAGATTCATGGAGGAGATTCATGGAGATTCATGGAGATTCATGGAGAGGATTCATGGAGGAGATTCATGGAGATTCATGGAGATTCACGGAGATTCATGGAGATTCGTGGAGGTTCATGGAGGAGATTCATGGAGATTCATGGAGATTCATGGAGGAGATTCATGGACATGCATACAGGAGATTCATGGAGATTCATGGAGATTCATACAGGAGATTCATGGAGATTCATGGAGATTCGTGGAGATTCATGGAGATTTATGGAGATTAATGGAGGACATTCATGGATATTCATGGAGATTCATGGAGAATCATGGAGATTCATGGAGATTCATGGAGATTCATGGAGATTCATGGAGATTCATGGAGATTCATGGAGGAGATTCATGGAGATTCATGGAGATTCATGGAGGAGGTTCATGGAGATTCATGGAGATTCATGGAGATTCATGGAGATTCATGGAGGAGATTCATGGAGATTCATGGAGATTCATGGAGAGGATTCATGGAGATTCATGGAGATTCGTGGAGATTCATGGAGATTCGTGGAGATTCATACAGGAGATCCATGGAGATTCACGGAGATTCATGGAGATTCATGGCGATTCATGGAGATTCATGGAGATTCATGGAGGAGATTCATGGAAATTTTTGGAGGCTCATGGAGGAGATTAATGGAGATTCATGGAGATTCATGGAGATTCATGGAGATTCATGGAGATTCATGGAGATTTATGGAGGTTCATGGTGGAGATTCATGGAGATTCATGGAGATTCATGGAGATTCATGGCGATTCATGGAGATTCATGGAGATTCATGGAGATTCGTGGAGATTCATGGAGGAGATTCATGGAGATTCATGGAGATTCATGGAGATTCGTGGAGATTCATACAGGAGATCCATGGAGATTCATGGAGATTCATGGAGATTCATGGATATTCATGGAGATTCATGGAGATTCATGGAGATTCATGGAGGAGATTCATGGAAATTTTTGGAGGCTCATGGAGGAGATTAATGGAGATTCATGGAGACTCATGGAGATTCATGGAGATTCATGGAGATTTATGGAGGTTCATGGTGGAGATTCATGGAGATTCATGGAGATTCATGGAGATTCATGGCGATTCATGGAGATTCATGGAGATTCATGGAGGAGATTCATGGAGATTTATGGAGATTCATGGAGCTTCATACAGGAGATTCATGGAGGAGATTCATGGAGATTCGTGGAGATTCGTGGAGATTCATGGAGATTCATGAAGATTGATGGAGATTCATGGAGATTCATGGAGATTTATGGAGGTGCATGGAGGAGATTCATGGAGATTCATGGAGATTCATGGAGGAGGTTCATGGAGATTCATGGAGATTCATGGAGATTCATGGAGGAGATTCATGGAGATTCATGGAGATTCATGGAGAGGATTCATGGAGGAGATTCATGGAGATTCATGGAGATTCACGGAGATTCATGGAGATTCGTGGAGGTTCATGGAGGAGATTCATGGAGATTCATGGAGATTCATGGAGGAGATTCATGGACATGCATACAGGAGATTCATGGAGATTCATGGAGATTCATACAGGAGATTCATGGAGATTCATGGAGATTCGTGGAGATTCATGGAGATTTATGGAGATTAATGGAGGACATTCATGGATATTCATGGAGATTCATGGAGAATCATGGAGATTCATGGAGATTCATGGAGATTCATGGAGATTCATGGAGATTCATGGAGATTCATGGAGGAGATTCATGGAGATTCATGGAGATTCATGGAGGAGGTTCATGGAGATTCATGGAGATTCATGGAGATTCATGGAGATTCATGGAGGAGATTCATGGAGATTCATGGAGATTCATGGAGAGGATTCATGGAGATTCATGGAGATTCGTGGAGATTCATGGAGATTCGTGGAGATTCATACAGGAGATCCATGGAGATTCACGGAGATTCATGGAGATTCATGGCGATTCATGGAGATTCATGGAGATTCATGGAGGAGATTCATGGAAATTTTTGGAGGCTCATGGAGGAGATTAATGGAGATTCATGGAGATTCATGGAGATTCATGGAGATTCATGGAGATTCATGGAGATTTATGGAGGTTCATGGTGGAGATTCATGGAGATTCATGGAGATTCATGGAGATTCATGGCGATTCATGGAGATTCATGGAGATTCATGGAGATTCGTGGAGATTCATGGAGATTCATGGAGGAGATTCATGGAGATTTATGGAGATTCATGGAGCTTCATACAGGAGATTCATGGAGGAGATTCATGGAGATTCGTGGAGATTCGTGGAGATTCATGGAGATTCATGAAGATTGATGGAGATTCATGGAGATTCATGGAGATTTATGGAGGTGCATGGAGGAGATTCATGGAGATTCATACAGGAGATTCATCGAGGAGATTCATGGAGATTCGTGGAGATTCATGGAGATTCATGCAGATTCATGGAGATTCATGGAGATTCATGGAGGTTCATGGAGATTCGTGGAGATTCGTGGAGATTCATGGAGATTTATGGAGATTCATGGAGGACATTCATGGAGATTCATGGAGATTCATGGAGGAGGTTCATGGAGGTTCATGGAGATTCATGGAGATTCATACAGGAGATTCATGGAGGAGATTCATCGAGGAGATTCATGGAGATTCATGGAGGAGATTCATGGAGATTTATGGAGATTCATTGGGAGATTCATGGAGATTCATGGAGATTAATGGACGATGTTCGTGGATATGTATAGAGGAGATTCATGGACATTCGTGGAGATTTATGGAGGAGGTTCATGGAGATTAATGGAGATTCATGGAGATTCATGCAGATTCATGGAGGAGATTCATTGAGATTCATGGAGATTCATGGAGGAGGTTCATGGATATTTATAGAGAAAATTCATGGAGATTCATGGAGATTCGTGGAGATTCATACAGGAGATCCATGGAGATTCATGGAGGAGATTCATGGAGATTCATGGAGATTCATGGAGATTCGTGGAGATTCATACAGGAGATCCATGGAGATTCATGGAGATTCATGGAGATTCACTGAGATTCATGGCGATTCATGGAGATTCATGGAGCTTCATACAGGAGATTCATGGAGGAGATTCATGGAGATTCGTGGAGATTCATGGAGATTCATGGAGATTCATGGAGATTCATGGAGATTCATGGAGATTCATGGAGATTTATGGAGGTGCATGGAGGAGATTCATGGAGATTCATACAGGAGATTCATCGAGGAGTTCATGGAGATTCGTGGAGATTCATGGAGATTCATGGAGATTCATGGAGATTCATGGAGATTCATGGAGATTCATGGAGATTTATGCAGGAGATTCATGGAGATTCATGGAGATTCATGGAGGAGATTCATGGAGATTCATGGAGATTCATGGAGATTCGTGGAGATTCATACAGGAGATCCATGGAGATTCATGGAGATTCATGGAGGAGATTCATGGAGATTCATTGAGGAGATTCATGGAGATGCATACAGGAGATTCATGGAGATTCATGGAGATTCATACAGGAGATTCATGCAGATTCACGGAGATTCATGGAGATTCATGGACAAGGTTCATTGATAGGGTTAGACTAGATTGATGGAGATTCATGGAGATTTATGGAGGAGGTTCATGGAGATTCATGGATATTCATGGAGATTCAAGGAGATTCACGGAGATTCATGGAGATTCGTGGAGGTTCATGGAGGAGATTCATGGAGATTCATGGAGATTCATGGAGATTAATGGAAATTCATGGAGATTCACGGAGATTCATGGAGATTCATGGACAAGGTTCATTGATAGGGTTAGACTAGATTGATGGAGATTCATGGAGACTTATGGAGGAGGTTCATGGAGATTCATGGAGATTCATGGAGATTCACGGAGATTCATGGAGATTCGTGGAGATTCATAGCGATTTATGGAGATTCGTACAGGAGATTCATGGAGAAGATTCATGGAGATTCATGGAGATTCATGGAGATTCGTACAGGAGATTCATGGAGAAGATTCATGGAGATTCATGGAGATTCATGGAGATTCATGGAGATTCATGGAGATTCATGGAGATTCATGGAGATTTATGGAGGTTCATGGTGGAGATTCATGGAGATTCATGGAGGAGATTCATGGAGGAGATTCATGGAGATTCATACAGGAGATTCATGGAGGAGGTTCATGGAGATTCATGGAGATTTATGGAGGTTCATTGAGGAGATTAATGGAGACTCATGGAGATTCATGGAGGAGGTTCATGGAGAGGATTCATTTAGATTCATGGAGATTTATGGAGATTCATGGAGATTCATGGAGATTCATGGAGATTCATGGAGGAGATTCATGGAGATTCGTACAGTAGATTCATGGAGGAGATTCATGGAGATTCGAGGAGATTCATGGAGATTCATGGAGATTCATGGAGATTCGTGGAGATTCATGGAGATTCATGGAGATTCATGGAGATTCATGGAGGAGATTCATGGAGGAGATTCATGGAGATTCATACAGGAGATTCATGGAGGAGGTTCATGGAGATTCATGGAGATTCATGGAGATTCATGGAGATTCATGGAGATTCATGGAGGAGATTCATGGAAATTTTTGGAGGCTCATGGAGGAGATTAATGGAGATTCATGGAGACTCATGGAGATTCATGGAGATTCATGGAGATTTATGGAGGTTCATGGTGGAGATTCATGGAGATTCATGGAGATTCATGGAGATTCATGGCGATTCATGGAGATTCATGGAGATTCATGGAGGAGATTCATGGAGATTTATGGAGATTCATGGAGCTTCATACAGGAGATTCATGGAGGAGATTCATGGAGATTCGTGGAGATTCGTGGAGATTCATGGAGATTCATGAAGATTGATGGAGATTCATGGAGATTCATGGAGATTTATGGAGGTGCATGGAGGAGATTCATGGAGATTCATCGAGGAGATTCATGGAGATTCGTGGAGATTCATGGAGATTCATGGAGATTCATGGAGATTCATGGAGATTCATGGAGGTTCATGGAGATTCGTGGAGATTCGTGGAGATTCATGGAGATTTATGGAGATTCATGGAGGACATTCATGGAGATTCATGGAGATTCATGGAGGAGGTTCATGGAGGTTCATGGAGATTCATGGAGATTCATACAGGAGATTCATGGAGGAGATTCATCGAGGAGATTCATGGAGATTCATGGAGGAGATTCATGGAGATTTATGGAGATTCATTGGGAGATTCATGGAGATTCATGGAGATTAATGGACGATGTTCGTGGATATGTATAGAGGAGATTCATGGACATTCGTGGAGATTTATGGAGGAGGTTCATGGAGATTAATGGAGATTCATGGAGATTCATGCAGATTCATGGAGGAGATTCATTGAGATTCATGGAGATTCATGGAGGAGGTTCATGGATATTTATAGAGAAAATTCATGGAGATTCATGGAGATTCGTGGAGATTCATACAGGAGATCCATGGAGATTCATGGAGGAGATTCATGGAGATTCATGGAGATTCATGGAGATTCGTGGAGATTCATACAGGAGATCCATGGAGATTCATGGAGATTCATGGAGATTCACTGAGATTCATGGCGATTCATGGAGATTCATGGAGCTTCATACAGGAGATTCATGGAGGAGATTCATGGAGATTCGTGGAGATTCATGGAGATTCATGGAGATTCATGGAGATTCATGGAGATTCATGGAGATTCATGGAGATTTATGGAGGTGCATGGAGGAGATTCATGGAGATTCATACAGGAGATTCATCGAGGAGTTCATGGAGATTCGTGGAGATTCATGGAGATTCATGGAGATTCATGGAGATTCATGGAGATTCATGGAGATTCATGGAGATTTATGCAGGAGATTCATGGAGATTCATGGAGATTCATGGAGGAGATTCATGGAGATTCATGGAGATTCATGGAGATTCGTGGAGATTCATACAGGAGATCCATGGAGATTCATGGAGATTCATGGAGGAGATTCATGGAGATTCATTGAGGAGATTCATGGAGATGCATACAGGAGATTCATGGAGATTCATGGAGATTCATACAGGAGATTCATGGAGATTCACGGAGATTCATGGAGATTCATGGACAAGGTTCATTGATAGGGTTAGACTAGATTGATGGAGATTCATGGAGATTTATGGAGGAGGTTCATGGAGATTCATGGATATTCATGGAGATTCAAGGAGATTCACGGAGATTCATGGAGATTCGTGGAGGTTCATGGAGGAGATTCATGGAGATTCATGGAGATTCATGGAGATTAATGGAAATTCATGGAGATTCACGGAGATTCATGGAGATTCATGGACAAGGTTCATTGATAGGGTTAGACTAGATTGATGGAGATTCATGGAGATTTATGGAGGAGGTTCATGGAGATTCATGGAGATTCATGGAGATTCACGGAGATTCATGGAGATTCGTGGAGATTCATAGAGATTTATGGAGATTCGTACAGGAGATTCATGGAGAAGATTCATGGAGATTCATGGAGATTCATGGAGATTCGTACAGGAGATTCATGGAGAAGATTCATGGAGATTCATGGAGATTCATGGAGATTCATGGAGATTCATGGAGATTCATGGAGATTCATGGAGATTTATGGAGGTTCATGGTGGAGATTCATGGAGATTCATGGAGGAGATTCATGGAGGAGATTCATGGAGATTCATACAGGAGATTCATGGAGGAGGTTCATGGAGATTCATGGAGATTTATGGAGGTTCATTGAGGAGATTAATGGAGATTCATGGAGATTCATGGAGAGGATTCATGGAGGAGATTCATGGAGATTCATGGAGATTCACGGAGATTCATGGAGATTCGTGGAGATTCATAGAGATTTATGGAGATTCATGGAGATTCATGGAGGAGATTCATGGAGATTCATGGAGATTCATGGAGGAGGTTCATGGAGATTCATGGAGATTCATGGAGATTCATGGAGATTCATGGAGGAGATTCATGGAGATTCATGGAGATTCATGGAGAGGATTCATGGAGGAGATTCATGGAGATTCATGGAGATTCACGGAGATTCATGGAGATTCGTGGAGGTTCATGGAGGAGATTCATGGAGATTCATGGAGATTCATGGAGGAGATTCATGGACATGCATACAGGAGATTCATGGAGATTCATGGAGATTCATACAGGAGATTCATGGAGATTCATGGAGATTCGTGGAGATTCATGGAGATTTATGGAGATTCATGGAGGACATTCATGGATATTCATGGAGATTCATGGAGAATCATGGAGATTCATGGAGATTCATGGAGATTCATGGAGATTCATGGAGATTCATGGAGATTCATGGAGGAGATTCATGGAGATTCATGGAGATTCATGGAGGAGGTTCATGGAGATTCATGGAGATTCATGGAGATTCATGGAGGAGATTCATGGAGATTCATGGAGATTCATGGAGAGGATTCATGGAGATTCATGGAGATTCATGGAGATTCATGGAGATTCGTGGAGATTCATACAGGAGATCCATGGAGATTCACGGAGATTCATGGAGATTCATGGCGATTCATGGAGATTCATGGAGATTCATGGAGGAGATTCATGGAAATTTTTGGAGGCTCATGGAGGAGATTAATGGAGATTCATGGAGATTCATGGAGATTCATGGAGATTCATGGAGATTCATGGAGATTTATGGAGGTTCATGGTGGAGATTCATGGAGATTCATGGAGATTCATGGAGATTCATGGCGATTCATGGAGATTCATGGAGATTCATGGAGATTCGTGGAGATTCATGGAGGAGATTCATGGAGATTCATGGAGATTCGTGGAGATTCATACAGGAGATCCATGGAGATTCATGGAGATTCATGGAGATTAATGGAGATTCATGGAGATTCATGGAGATTCATGGAGATTCATGGAGGAGATTCATGGAAATTTTTGGAGGCTCATGGAGGAGATTAATGGAGATTCATGGAGATTCATGGAGATTCATGGAGATTCATGGAGATTTATGGAGGTTCATGGTGGAGATTCATGGAGATTCATGGAGATTCAATGGAGATTCATGGCGATTCATGGAGATTCATGGAGATTCATGGAGGAGATTCATGGAGATTTATGGAGATTCATGGAGCTTCATACAGGAGATTCATGGAGGAGATTCATGGAGATTCGTGGAGATTCGTGGAGATTCATGGAGATTCATGAAGATTGATGGAGATTCATGGAGATTCATGGAGATTTATGGAGGTGCATGGAGGAGATTCATGGAGATTCATACAGGAGATTCATCGAGGAGATTCATGGAGATTCGTGGAGATTCATGGAGATTCATGGAGATTCATGGAGATTCATGGAGATTCATGGAGGTTCATGGAGATTCGTGGAGATTCGTGGAGATTCATGGAGATTTATGGAGATTCATGGAGGACATTCATGGAGATTCATGGAGATTCATGGAGGAGGTTCATGGAGGTTCATGGAGATTCATGGAGATTCATACAGGAGATTCATGGAGGAGATTCATCGAGGAGATTCATGAAGATTCATGGAGGAGATTCATGGAGATTTATGGAGATTCATTGGGAGATTCATGGAGATTCATGGAGATTAATGGACGATGTTCGTGGATATGTATAGAGGAGATTCATGGACATTCGTGGAGATTTATGGAGGAGGTTCATGGAGATTAATGGAGATTCATGGAGATTCATGGAGATTCATGCAGATTCATGGAGGAGATTCATTGAGATTCATGGAGATTCATGGAGGAGGTTCATGGATATTTATAGAGAAAATTCATGGAGATTCATGGAGATTCGTGGAGATTCATACAGGAGATCCATGGAGATTCATGGAGGAGATTCATGGAGATTCATGGAGATTCATGGAGATTCGTGGAGATTCATACAGGAGATCCATGGAGATTCATGGAGATTCATGGAGATTCACTGAGATTCATGGCGATTCATGGAGATTCATGGAGCTTCATACAGGAGATTCATGGAGGAGATTCATGGAGATTCGTGGAGATTCATGGAGATTCATGGAGATTCATGGAGATTCATGGAGATTCATGGAGATTCATGGAGATTTATGGAGGTGCATGGAGGAGATTCATGGAGATTCATACAGGAGATTCATCGAGGAGTTCATGGAGATTCGTGGAGATTCATGGAGATTAATGGAAATTCATGGAGATTCACGGAGATTCATGGAGATTCATGGACAAGGTTCATTGATAGGGTTAGACTAGATTGATGGAGATTCATGGAGATTTATGGAGGAGGTTCATGGAGATTCATGGAGATTCATGGAGATTCACGGAGATTCATGGAGATTCGTGGAGATTCATAGAGATTTATGGAGATTCGTACAGGAGATTCATGGAGAAGATTCATGGAGATTCATGGAGATTCATGGAGATTCGTACAGGAGATTCATGGAGAAGATTCATGGAGATTCATGGAGATTCATGGAGATTCATGGAGATTCATGGAGATTCATGGAGATTCATGGAGATTTATGGAGGTTCATGGTGGAGATTCATGGAGATTCATGGAGGAGATTCATGGAGGAGATTCATGGAGATTCATACAGGAGATTCATGGAGGAGGTTCATGGAGATTCATGGAGATTTATGGAGGTTCATTGAGGAGATTAATGGAGACTCATGGAGATTCATGGAGGAGGTTCATGGAGAGGATTCATTTAGATTCATGGAGATTTATGGAGATTCATGGAGATTCATGGAGATTCATGGAGATTCATGGAGGAGATTCATGGAGATTCGTACAGTAGATTCATGGAGGAGATTCATGGAGATTCGTGGAGATTCATGGAGATTCATGGAGATTCATGGAGATTCATGGAGATTCATGGAGATTCATGGAGATTCATGGAGATTCATGGAGGAGATTCATGGAGATTCATGGAGATTCATGGAGGAGGTTCATGGAGATTCATGGAGATTCATGGAGATTCATGGAGATTCATGGAGATTCATGGAGATTCATGGAGAGGATTCATGGAGGAGATTCATGGAGATTCATGGAGATTCACGGAGATTCATGGAGATTCGTGGAGGTTCATGGAGGAGATTCATGGAGATTCATGGAGATTCATGGAGGAGATTCATGGACATGCATACAGGAGATTCATGGAGATTCATGGAGATTCATGGAGATTCATGGCGATTCATGGAGATTCATGGAGATTCATGGAGGAGATTCATGGAAATTTTTGGAGGCTCATGGAGGAGATTAATGGAGATTCATGGAGATTCATGGAGATTCATGGAGATTCATGGAGATTCATGGAGATTTATGGAGGTTCATGGTGGAGATTCATGGAGATTCATGGAGATTCATGGAGATTCATGGCGATTCATGGAGATTCATGGAGATTCATGGAGATTCATGGAGATTCGTGGAGATTCATACAGGAGATCCATGGAGATTCACGGAGATTCATGGAGATTCATGGCGATTCATGGAGATTCATGGAGATTCATGGAGGAGATTCATGGAAATTTTTGGAGGCTCATGGAGGAGATTAATGGAGATTCATGGAGATTCATGGAGATTCATGGAGATTCATGGAGATTCATGGAGATTTATGGAGGTTCATGGTGGAGATTCATGGAGATTCATGGAGATTCATGGAGATTCATGGCGATTCATGGAGATTCATGGAGATTCATGGAGATTCGTGGAGATTCATGGAGGAGATTCATGGAGATTCATGGAGATTCGTGGAGATTCATACAGGAGATCCATGGAGATTCATGGAGATTCATGGAGATTCATGGAGATTCATGGAGATTCATGGAGATTCATGGAGATTCATGGAGGAGATTCATGGAAATTTTTGGAGGCTCATGGAGGAGATTAATGGAGATTCATGGAGATTCATGGAGATTCATGGAGATTCATGGAGATTTATGGAGGTTCATGGTGGAGATTCATGGAGATTCATGGAGATTCATGGAGATTCATGGCGATTCATGGAGATTCATGGAGATTCATGGAGGAGATTCATGGAGATTTATGGAGATTCATGGAGCTTCATACAGGAGATTCATGGAGGAGATTCATGGAGATTCGTGGAGATTCGTGGAGATTCATGGAGATTCATGAAGATTGATGGAGATTCATGGAGATTCATGGAGATTTATGGAGGTGCATGGAGGAGATTCATGGAGATTCATACAGGAGATTCATCGAGGAGATTCATGGAGATTCGTGGAGATTCATGGAGATTCATGGAGATTCATGGAGATTCATGGAGATTCATGGAGGTTCATGGAGATTCGTGGAGATTCGTGGAGATTCATGGAGATTTATGGAGATTCATGGAGGACATTCATGGAGATTCATGGAGATTCATGGAGGAGGTTCATGGAGGTTCATGGAGATTCATGGAGATTCATACAGGAGATTCATGGAGGAGATTCATCGAGGAGATTCATGGAGATTCATGGAGGAGATTCATGGAGATTTATGGAGATTCATTGGGAGATTCATGGAGATTCATGGAGATTAATGGACGATGTTCGTGGATATGTATAGAGGAGATTCATGGACATTCGTGGAGATTTATGGAGGAGGTTCATGGAGATTAATGGAGATTCATGGAGATTCATGGAGATTCATGCAGATTCATGGAGGAGATTCATTGAGATTCATGGAGATTCATGGAGGAGGTTCATGGATATTTATAGAGAAAATTCATGGAGATTCATGGAGATTCGTGGAGATTCATACAGGAGATCCATGGAGATTCATGGAGGAGATTCATGGAGATTCATGGAGATTCATGGAGATTCGTGGAGATTCATACAGGAGATCCATGGAGATTCATGGAGATTCATGGAGATTCACTGAGATTCATGGCGATTCATGGAGATTCATGGAGCTTCATACAGGAGATTCATGGAGGAGATTCATGGAGATTCGTGGAGATTCATGGAGATTCATGGAGATTCATGGAGATTCATGGAGATTCATGGAGATTCATGGAGATTTATGGAGGTGCATGGAGGAGATTCATGGAGATTCATACAGGAGATTCGTCGAGGAGTTCATGGAGATTCGTGGAGATTCATGGAGATTCATGGAGATTCATGGAGATTCATGGAGATTCATGGAGATTCATGGAGATTTATGCAGGAGATTCATGGAGATTCATGGAGATTCATGGAGATTCATGGAGATTCATGGAGATTCGTGGAGATTCATACAGGAGATCCATGGAGATTCATGGAGATTCATGGAGGAGATTCATGGAGATTCATTGAGGAGATTCATGGAGATGCATACAGGAGATTCATGGAGATTCATGGAGATTCATACAGGAGATTCATGGAGATTCACGGAGATTCATGGAGATTCATGGACAAGGTTCATTGATAGGGTTAGACTAGATTGATGGAGATTCATGGAGATTTATGGAGGAGGTTCATGGAGATTCATGGATATTCATGGAGATTCAAGGAGATTCACGGAGATTCATGGAGATTCGTGGAGGTTCATGGAGGAGATTCATGGAGATTCATGGAGATTCATGGAGATTAATGGAAATTCATGGAGATTCACGGAGATTCATGGAGATTCATGGACAAGGTTCATTGATAGGGTTAGACTAGATTGATGGAGATTCATGGAGATTTATGGAGGAGGTTCATGGAGATTCATGGAGATTCATGGAGATTCACGGAGATTCATGGAGATTCGTGGAGATTCATAGAGATTTATGGAGATTCGTACAGGAGATTCATGGAGAAGATTCATGGAGATTCATGGAGATTCATGGAGATTCGTACAGGAGATTCATGGAGAAGATTCATGGAGATTCATGGAGATTCATGGAGATTCATGGAGATTCATGGAGATTTATGGAGGTTCATGGTGGAGATTCATGGAGATTCATGGAGGAGATTCATGGAGGAGATTCATGGAGATTCATACAGGAGATTCATGGAGGAGGTTCATGGAGATTCATGGAGATTTATGGAGGTTCATTGAGGAGATTAATGGAGACTCATGGAGATTCATGGAGGAGGTTCATGGAGAGGATTCATTTAGATTCATGGAGATTTATGGAGATTCATGGAGATTCATGGAGATTCATGGAGATTCATGGAGAAGATTCATGGAGATTCGTACAGTAGATTCATGGAGGAGATTCATGGAGATTCGTGGAGATTCATGGAGATTCATGGAGATTCATGGAGATTCATGGAGATTCATGGAGATTCATGGAGATTCATGGAGATTCATGGAGGAGATTCATGGAGATTCATGGAGATTCATGGAGGAGGTTCATGGAGATTCATGGAGATTCATGGAGATTCATGGAGATTCATGGAGATTCATGGAGATTCATGGAGAGGATTCATGGAGGAGATTCATGGAGATTCATGGAGATTCACGGAGATTCATGGAGATTCGTGGAGGTTCATGGAGGAGATTCATGGAGATTCATGGAGATTCATGGAGGAGATTCATGGACATGCATACAGGAGATTCATGGAGATTCATGGAGATTCATACAGGAGATTCATGGAGATTCATGGAGATTCGTGGAGATTCATGGAGATTTATGGAGATTCATGGAGGACATTCATGGATATTCATGGAGATTCATGGAGAATCATGGAGATTCATGGAGATTCATGGAGATTCATGGAGATTCATGGAGATTCATGGAGATTCATGGAGGAGATTCATGGAGATTCATGGAGATTCATGGAGGAGGTTCATGGAGATTCATGGAGATTCATGGAGATTCATGGAGGAGATTCATGGAGATTCATGGAGATTCATGGAGAGGATTCATGGAGATTCATGGAGATTCATGGAGATTCATGGAGATTCGTGGAGATTCATACAGGAGATCCATGGAGATTCACGGAGATTCATGGAGATTCATGGCGATTCATGGAGATTCATGGAGATTCATGGAGGAGATTCATGGAAATTTTTGGAGGCTCATGGAGGAGATTAATGGAGATTCATGGAGATTCATGGAGATTCATGGAGATTCATGGAGATTCATGGAGATTTATGGAGGTTCATGGTGGAGATTCATGGAGATTCATGGAGATTCATGGAGATTCATGGCGATTCATGGAGATTCATGGAGATTCATGGAGATTCGTGGAGATTCATGGAGGAGATTCATGGAGATTCATGGAGATTCATGGAGATTCGTGGAGATTCATACAGGAGATCCATGGACATTCATGGAGATTCATGGAGATTCATGGAGATTCATGGAGATTCATGGAGATTCATGGAGATTCATGGAGGAGATTCATGGAAATTTTTGGAGGCTCATGGAGGAGATTAATGGAGATTCATGGAGATTCATGGAGATTCATGGAGATTCATGGAGATTTATGGAGGTTCATGGTGGAGATTCATGGAGATTCATGGAGATTCATGGAGATTCATGGCGATTCATGGAGATTCATGGAGATTCATGGAGGAGATTCATGGAGATTTATGGAGATTCATGGAGCTTCATACAGGAGATTCATGCAGGAGATTCATGGAGATTCGTGGAGATTCGTGGAGATTCATGGAGATTCATGAAGATTGATGGAGATTCATGGAGATTCATGGAGATTTATGGAGGTGCATGGAGGAGATTCATGGAGATTCATACAGGAGATTCATCGAGGAGATTCATGGAGATTCGTGGAGATTCATGGAGATTCATGGAGATTCATGGAGATTCATGGAGATTCATGGAGATTCATGGAGATTTATGCAGGAGATTCATGGAGATTCATGGAGATTCATGGAGGAGATTCATGGAGATTCATGGAGATTCATGGAGATTCGTGGAGATTCATACAGGAGATCCATGGAGATTCATGGAGATTCATGGAGGAGATTCATGGAGATTCATTGAGGAGATTCATGGAGATTCATGGAGATTAATGGAAATTCATGGAGATTCATGGAGATTCATGGAGATTCATGGAGATTTATGCAGGAGATTCATGGAGATTCATGGAGATTCATGGAGGAGATTCATGGAGATTCATGGAGATTCATGGAGATTCATGGCGATTCATACAGGAGATTCATGGAAATTCATGGAGATTTATGGAGGTTCATGGAGGAGATTCATGGAGATTCATGGAGATTCATAGAGGAGATTCATGGAGATTCATACAGGAGATTCATCGAGGAGATTCATGGAGATTCGTGGACATTCATGGAGATTCATGGAGATTCATGGAGATTCGTGGAGATTCATGGAGATTCATGGACATTCATGGAGATTCATGGAGATTCATGGAGGTTCATGGAGGAGATTCATGGAGATTCATACAGGAGATTCATCGAGGAGATTCATGGAGATTCGTGGACATTCATGGAGATTCATGGAGATTCATGGAGATTCATGGAGATTCGTGGAGATTCATGGAGGAGATTCATGGAGATTCATGGAGATTCATGGAGATTCGTGGAGATTCATACAGGAGATCCATGGAGATTCATGGAGATTCATGGAGATTCATGGAGATTCATGGAGATTCATGGAGATTCATGGAGATTTATGCAGGAGATTCATGGAGATTCATGGAGATTCATGGAGGAGATTCATGGAGATTCATGGAGATTCATGGAGATTCGTGGAGATTCATACAGGAGATCCATGGAGATTCATGGAGATTCATGGCGGAGATTCATGGAGATTCATGGAGATTCGTGGAGATTCATACAGGAGATCCATGGAGATTCATGGAGATTCATGGAGATTCATGGCGATTCATGGAGATTCATGGAGATTCATGGAGGAGATTCATGGAGATTTATGGAGATTCATGGAGCTTCATACAGGAGATTCATGGAGGAGATTCATGGAGATTCGTGGAGATTCATGGAGATTCATGGAGATTCATGGAGATTCGTGGAGATTCATGGAGGAGATTCATGGAGATTCATGGAGATTCATGGAGATTCGTGGAGATTCATACAGGAGATCCATGGAGATTCATGGAGATTCATGGAGATTCATGGAGATTCATGGAGATTCATGGAGATTCATGGAGATTCATGGAGGAGATTCATGGAAATTTTTGGAGGCTCATGGAGGAGATTAATGGAGATTCATGGAGATTCATGGAGATTCATGGAGATTCATGGAGATTTATGGAGGTTCATGGTGGAGATTCATGGAGATTCATGGAGATTCATGGAGATTCATGGCGATTCATGGAGATTCATGGAGATTCATGGAGGAGATTCATGGAGATTCATGGAGATTCATGGAGCTTCATACAGGAGATTCATGGAGGAGATTCATGGAGATTCGTGGAGATTCGTGGAGATTCATGGAGATTCATGAAGATTGATGGAGATTCATGGAGATTCATGGAGATTTATGGAGGTGCATGGAGGAGATTCATGGAGATTCATACAGGAGATTCATCGAGGAGATTCATGGAGATTCGTGGAGATTCATGGAGATTCATGGAGATTCATGGAGATTCATGGAGATTCATGGAGATTCATGGAGATTTATGCAGGAGATTCATGGAGATTCATGGAGATTCATGGAGGAGATTCATGGAGATTCATGGAGATTCATGGAGATTCGTGGAGATTCATACAGGAGATCCATGGAGATTCATGGAGATTCATGGAGGAGATTCATGGAGATTCATTGAGGAGATTCATGGAGATTCATGGAGATTAATGGAAATTCATGGAGATTCATGGAGATTCATGGAGATTCATGGAGATTTATGCAGGAGATTCATGGAGATTCATGGAGATTCATGGAGGAGATTCATGGAGATTCATGGAGATTCATGGAGATTCATGGCGATTCATACAGGAGATTCATGGAAATTCATGGAGATTTATGAAGGTTCATGGAGGAGATTCATGGAGATTCATGGAGATTCATAGAGGAGATTCATGGAGATTCATACAGGAGATTCATCGAGGAGATTCATGGAGATTCGTGGACATTCATGGAGATTCATGGAGATTCATGGAGATTCGTGGAGATTCATGGAGATTCATGGACATTCATGGAGATTCATAGAGATTCGTGGAGATTCATGGAGGAGATTCATGGAGATTCATGGAGATTCATGGAGATTCGTGGAGATTCATACAGGAGATCCATGGAGATTCATGGAGATTCATGGAGATTCATGGAGATTCATGGAGATTCATGGAGATTCATGGAGATTCATGGAGATTTATGCAGGAGATTCATGGAGATTCATGGAGATTCATGGAGGAGATTCATGGAGATTCATGGAGATTCATGGAGATTCGTGGAGATTCATACAGGAGATCCATGGAGATTCATGGAGATTCATGGAGGAGATTCATGGAGATTCATGGAGATTCGTGGAGATTCATACAGGAGATCCATGGAGATTCATGGAGATTCATGGAGATTCATGGCGATTCATGGAGATTCATGGAGATTCATGGAGGAGATTCATGGAGATTTATGGAGATTCATGGAGCTTCATACAGGAGATTCATGGAGGAGATTCATGGAGATTCGTGGAGATTCATGGAGATTCATGGACGAGGTTCATGGATATGTATAGAGGAGATTCATGGAGATTCATGGAGATTTATGGAGGAGGTTCATGGAGATTCATGGAGATTCATGGAGATTCATGGAGATTCACGGAGATTCACGGAGATTCGTGGAGATTCATGGAGATTCATGGAGATTTATGGAGGTTCATGGAGGAGTTTCATGGAGATTCATGGAGGAGATTCATGCAGATTCATGGAGATTCATGTAGGAGGTTCATGGAGATTCATGGAGATTCACGGAGATTCATACAGGAGATTCATGGAGATTCGTGGAGATTCATGGAGATTCATGGAGATTCATACAGGAGATTCATGGAGGAGGTTCATGGAGGTTCATGGAGATTCATGGAGATTCATACAGGAGATTCATGGAGGAGGTTCATGGAGATTCATGGAGATTTATGGAGGTTCATTGAGGAGATTAATGGAGACTCATACAGGAGATTCATGGAGGAGATTCATGGAGATTCGTGGAGATTCATTGAGATTCATGGAGATTCATGCAGATTCATGGAGATTCATGGAGGAGGTTCATGGAGATTCATGGAGATTCATGGAGATTCATACAGGAGATTCATGGAGGAGATTCATGGAGATTCGTGGAGATTCATGGAGATTCATGGAGATTCATGGAGATTCATGGAGATTCATGGAGATTCATGGAGATTTATGGAGGTTCATGGAGGAGATTCATGGAGATTCATGGAGATTTATGGAGGTTCATGGAGGAGATTCATGGCGATTCATGGAGGAGATTCATGGAGATTCATACAGGAGATTAATCGAGGAGATTCATGGAGATTCGTGGACATTCATGGAGATTCATGGAGATTCATGGAGATTCGTGGAGATTCATACAGGAGATTCATACAGGAGATTCATGGAGATTCTTGGAGATTCATACAGAAGATTCATACAGGCGATTCATGGAGATTCATGGAGGTTCATGGAGGTTCATGGAGGAGATTCATGGAGATTCATGGAGATTCATACAGGAGATTCATCGAGGAGATTCATGTAGATTCGTGGACATTCATGGAGATTCATGGAGATTCATGGAGATTCGTGGAGATTCATGGAGATTCATGGACATTCATGGAGATTCATGGAGATTTATGGAGGTTCATGGAGGAGATTCATGGAGATTCATACAGGAGATTCATGGAGATTCGTGGAGGTTCATGGAAATTTTTGGAGGCTCATGGAGGAGATTAATGGAGATGCATGGAGATTCATGGAAATTCATGGAGATTCATGGAGGAGATTCATGGAGATTCATGGAAATTCATGGAGATTTATGGAGGTTCATGGAGGAGATTCATGGAGATTCATGGAGATTCATTGAGATTGATGGAGGAGATTCATGGAGATTCATGGAGATTCATGGAGATTCATACAGGAGATTCATGCAGGAGATTCATGGAGATTCGTGGATATTCATGGAGATTCATGGAGATTCATGGAGATTCATGGAGATTTATGGAGGTTCATTGTGGAGATTCATGGAGATTCATGGAGGAGATTCATGGAGATAAATACAGGAGATTCATCGAGGAGATTCATGGAGATTCGTGGACATTCATGGAGATTCATGGAGATTCATGGAGATTCATGGAGATTCATTGAGATTGATGGAGGAGATTCATGGAGATTCATGGAGATTCATGGAGATTCATACAGGAGATTCATGCAGGAGATTCATGGAGATTCGTGGATATTCATGGAGATTCATGGAGATTCATGGAGATTCATGGAGATTTATGGAGGTTCATTGTGGAGATTCATGGAGATTCATGGAGGAGATTCATGGAGATTCATACAGGAGATTCATGGAGGAGGTTCATGGAGATTCATGGAGATTTATGGAGGTTCATTGAGGAGATTAATGGAGACTCATGGAGATTCATGGAGGAGATTCATGAAGATTCATACAGGAGGTTCATGGAGAGGATTCATTTAGATTCATGGAGATTCATGGAGATTCATGCAGATTCATGGAGGAGATTCATGGAGATTTATGGAGATTCATGGAGCTTCATACAGGAGATTCATGGAGGAGATTCATGGAGATTCGTGGAGATTCATGGAGATTCATGGACGAGGTTCATGGATATGTATAGAGGAGATTCATGGAGATTCATGGAGATTTATGGAGGAGGTTCATGGAGATTCATGGAGATTCATGGAGATTCATGGAGATTCATGGCGATTCATGGAGATTCATGGAGATTCATGGAGGAGATTCATGGAGATTTATGGAGATTCATGGAGCTTCATACAGGAGATTCATGGAGGAGATTCATGGAGATTCGTGGAGATTCATGGAGATTCATGGACGAGGTTCATGGATATGTATAGAGGAGATTCATGGAGATTCATGGAGATTTATGGAGGAGGTTCATGGAGATTCATGGAGATTCATGGAGATTCATGGAGATTCACGGAGATTCACGGAGATTCATGGAGATTCGTGGAGGTTCATGGAAATTTTTGGAGGCTCATGGAGGAGATTAATGGAGATGCATGGAGATTCATGGAAATTCATGGAGATTCATGGAGGAGATTCATGGAGATTCATGGAGATTCATGGAAATTCATGGAGATTTATGGAGGTTCATGGAGGAGATTCATGGAGATTCATGGAGATTCATGGAGATTCGTGGAGATTCATACAGGAGATCCATGGAGATTCATGGAGATTCATGGAGATTCATGGAGATTCATGGAGATTCATGGAGATTCATGGAGATTCATGGAGATTTATGCAGGAGATTCATGGAGATTCATGGAGATTCATGGAGGAGATTCATGGAGATTCATGGAGATTCATGGAGATTCGTGGAGATTCATACAGGAGATCCATGGAGATTCATGGAGATTGATGGAGGAGATTCATGGAGATTCATGGAGATTCGTGGAGATTCATACAGGAGATCCATGGAGATTCATGGAGATTCATGGAGATTCATGGCGATTCATGGAGATTCATGGAGATTCATGGAGGAGATTCATGGAGATTTATGGAGATTCATGGAGCTTCATATAGGAGATTCATGGAGGAGATTCATGGAGATTCGTGGAGATTCAAGGAGATTCATGGACGAGGTTCATGGATATGTATAGAGGAGATTCATGGAGATTCATGGAGATTTATGGAGGAGGTTCATGGAGATTCATGGAGATTCATGGAGATTCATGGAGATTCACGGAGATTCACGGAGATTCGTGGAGATTCATGGAGATTCATGGAGATTTATGGAGGTTCATGGAGGAGTTTCATGGAGATTCATGGAGGAGATTCATGCAGATTCATGGAGATTCATGTAGGAGGTTCATGGAGATTCATGGAGATTCACGGAGATTCATACAGGAGATTCATGGAGATTCGTGGAGATTCATGGAGATTCATGGAGATTCATACAGGAGATTCATGGAGGAGGTTCATGGAGGTTCATGGAGATTCATGGAGATTCATACAGGAGATTCATGGAGGAGGTTCATGGAGATTCATGGAGATTTATGGAGGTTCATTGAGGAGATTAATGGAGACTCATACAGGAGATTCATGGAGGAGATTCATGGAGATTCGTGGAGATTCATTGAGATTCATGCAGATTCATGCAGATTCATGGAGATTCATGGAGGAGGTTCATGGAGATTCATGGAGATTCATGGAGATTCATACAGGAGATTCATGGAGGAGATTCATGGAGATTCGTGGAGATTCATGGAGATTCATGGAGATTCATGGAGATTCATGGAGATTCATGGAGATTCATGGAGATTTATGGAGGTTCATGGAGGAGATTCATGGAGATTCATGGAGATTCATGGAGATTTATGGAGGTTCATGGAGGAGATTCATGGCGATTCATGGAGGAGATTCATGGAGATTCATACAGGAGATTAATCGAGGAGATTCATGGAGATTCGTGGACATTCATGGAGATTCATGGAGATTCATGGAGATTCGTGGAGATTCATACAGGAGATTCATACAGGAGATTCATGGAGATTCTTGGAGATTCATACAGAAGATTCATACAGGCGATTCATGGAGATTCATGGAGGTTCATGGAGGAGATTCATGGAGATTCATAGAGGAGATTCATGGAGATTCATACAGGAGATTCATCGAGGAGATTCATGTAGATTCGTGGACATTCATGGAGATTCATGGAGATTCATGGAGATTCGTGGAGATTCATGGAGATTCATGGACATTCATGGAGATTCATGGAGATTTATGGAGGTTCATGGAGGAGATTCATGGAGATTCATACAGGAGATTCATGGAGATTCGTGGACATTCATGGAGATTCATGGAGATTCATGGAGATTCGTGGAGGTTCATGGAAATTTTTGGAGGCTCATGGAGGAGATTAATGGAGATGCATGGAGATTCATGGAAATTCATGGAGATTCATGGAGGAGATTCATGGAGATTCATGGAGATTCATGGAAATTCATGGAGATTTATGGAGGTTCATGGAGGAGATTCATGGAGATTCATGGAGATTCATAGAGGAGATTCATGGAGATAAATACAGGAGATTCATCGAGGAGATTCATGGAGATTCGTGGACATTCATGGAGATTCATGGAGATTCATGGAGATTCATGGAGATTCATGGAGATTCATGGAGATTCATGGAGATTCATGGAGATTCATGGAGATTCATGGAGATTTATGCAGGAGATTCATGGAGATTCATGGAGATTCATGGAGGAGATTCATGGAGATTCATGGAGATTCATGGAGATTCGTGGAGATTCATACAGGAGATCCATGGAGATTCATGGAGATTCATGGAGGAGATTCATGGAGATTCATGGAGATTCGTGGAGATTCATACAGGAGATCCATGGAGATTCATGGAGATTCATGGAGATTCATGGCGATTCATGGAGATTCATGGAGATTCATGGAGGAGATTCATGGAGATTTATGGAGATTCATGGAGCTTCATATAGGAGATTCATGGAGGAGATTCATGGAGATTCGTGGAGATTCAAGGAGATTCATGGACGAGGTTCATGGATATGTATAGAGGAGATTCATGGAGATTCATGGAGATTTATGGAGGAGGTTCATGGAGATTCATGGAGATTCATGGAGATTCATGGAGATTCACGGAGATTCACGGAGATTCGTGGAGATTCATGGAGATTCATGGAGATTTATGGAGGTTCATGGAGGAGTTTCATGGAGATTCATGGAGGAGATTCATGCAGATTCATGGAGATTCATGTAGGAGGTTCATGGAGATTCATGGAGATTCACGGAGATTCATACAGGAGATTCATGGAGATTCGTGGAGATTCATGGAGATTCATGGAGATTCATACAGGAGATTCATGGAGGAGGTTCATGGAGGTTCATGGAGATTCATGGAGATTCATACAGGAGATTCATGGAGGAGGTTCATGGAGATTCATGGAGATTTATGGAGGTTCATTGAGGAGATTAATGGAGACTCATACAGGAGATTCATGGAGGAGATTCATGGAGATTCGTGGAGATTCATTGAGATTCATGGAGATTCATGCAGATTCATGGAGATTCATGGAGGAGGTTCATGGAGATTCATGGAGATTCATGGAGATTCATACAGGAGATTCATGGAGGAGATTCATGGAGATTCGTGGAGATTCATGGAGATTTATGGAGGTTCATGGAGGAGATTCATGGAGATTCATGGAGATTCATGGAGATTTATGGAGGTTCATGGAGGAGATTCATGGCGATTCATGGAGGAGATTCATGGAGATTCATACAGGAGATTAATCGAGGAGATTCATGGAGATTCGTGGACATTCATGGAGATTCATGGAGATTCATGGAGATTCGTGGAGATTCATACAGGAGATTCATACAGGAGATTCATGGAGATTCTTGGAGATTCATACAGAAGATTCATACAGGCGATTCATGGAGATTCATGGAGGTTCATGGAGGAGATTCATGGAGATTCATAGAGGAGATTCATGGAGATTCATACAGGAGATTCATCGAGGAGATTCATGTAGATTCGTGGACATTCATGGAGATTCATGGAGATTCATGGAGATTCATGGAGATTTATGCAGGAGATTCATGGAGATTCATGGAGGAGATTCATGGAGATTCATGGAGATTCGTGGAGATTCATACAGGAGATCCATGGAGATTCATGGAGATTCATGGAGGAGATTCATGGAGATTCATTGAGGAGATTCATGGAGATGCATACAGGAGATTCATGGAGATTCATGGAGATTCATACAGGAGATTCATGGAGATTCACGGAGATTCATGGAGATTCATGGACAAGGTTCATTGATAGGGTTAGACTAGATTGATGGAGATTCATGGAGATTTATGGAGGAGGTTCATGGAGATTCATGGATATTCATGGAGATTCAAGGAGATTCACGGAGATTCATGGAGATTCGTGGAGGTTCATGGAGGAGATTCATGGAGATTCATGGAGATTCATGGAGATTAATGGAAATTCATGGAGATTCACGGAGATTCATGGAGATTCATGGACAAGGTTCATTGATAGGGTTAGACTAGATTGATGGAGATTCATGGAGATTTATGGAGGAGGTTCATGGAGATTCATGGAGATTCATGGAGATTCACGGAGATTCATGGAGATTCGTGGAGATTCATAGAGATTTATGGAGATTCGTACAGGAGATTCATGGAGAAGATTCATGGAGATTCATGGAGATTCATGGAGATTCGTACAGGAGATTCATGGAGAAGATTCATGGAGATTCATGGAGATTCATGGAGATTCATGGAGATTTATGGAGGTTCATGGTGGAGATTCATGGAGATTCATGGAGGAGATTCATGGAGGAGATTCATGCAGATTCATACAGGAGATTCATGGAGGAGGTTCATGGAGATTCATGGAGATTTATGGAGGTTCATTGAGGAGATTAATGGAGACTCATGGAGATTCATGGAGGAGGTTCATGGAGAGGATTCATTTAGATTCATGGAGATTTATGGAGATTCATGGAGATTCATGGAGATTCATGGAGATTCATGGAGGAGATTCATGGAGATTCGTACAGTAGATTCATGGAGGAGATTCATGGAGATTCGTGGAGATTCATGGAGATTCATGGAGATTCATGGAGATTCATGGAGATTCATGGAGATTCATGGAGATTCATGGAGATTCATGGAGATTCATGGAGATTCATGGAGATTCATGGAGGAGATTCATGGAGATTCATGGAGATTCATGGAGGAGGTTCATGGAGATTCATGGAGATTCATGGAGATTCATGGAGATTTATGGAGGAGGTTCATGGAGATTCATGGAGATTCATGGAGATTCATGGAGATTCACGGAGATTCACGGAGATTCATGGAGATTCGTGGAGGTTCATGGAAATTTTTGGAGGCTCATGGAGGAGATTAATGGAGATGCATGGAGATTCATGGAAATTCATGGAGATTCATGGAGGAGATTCATGGAGATTCATGGAGATTCATGGAAATTCATGGAGATTTATGGAGGTTCATGGAGGAGATTCATGGAGATTCATGGAGATTCATGGAGATTCGTGGAGATTCATACAGGAGATCCATGGAGATTCATGGAGATTCATGGAGATTCATGGAGATTCATGGAGATTCATGGAGATTCATGGAGATTCATGGAGATTTATGCAGGAGATTCATGGAGATTCATGGAGATTCATGGAGGAGATTCATGGAGATTCATGGAGATTCATGGAGATTCGTGGAGATTCATACAGGAGATCCATGGAGATTCATGGAGATTCATGGAGGAGATTCATGGAGATTCATGGAGATTCGTGGAGATTCATACAGGAGATCCATGGAGATTCATGGAGATTCATGGAGATTCATGGCGATTCATGGAGATTCATGGAGATTCATGGAGGAGATTCATGGAGATTTATGGAGATTCATGGAGCTTCATATAGGAGATTCATGGAGGAGATTCATGGAGATTCGTGGAGATTCATGGAGATTCATGGACGAGGTTCATGGATATGTATAGAGGAGATTCATGGAGATTCATGGAGATTTATGGAGGAGGTTCATGGAGATTCATGGAGATTCATGGAGATTCATGGAGATTCACGGAGATTCACGGAGATTCGTGGAGATTCATGGAGATTCATGGAGATTTATGGAGGTTCATGGAGGAGTTTCATGGAGATTCATGGAGGAGATTCATGCAGATTCATGGAGATTCATGTAGGAGGTTCATGGAGATTCATGGAGATTCACGGAGATTCATACAGGAGATTCATGGAGATTCGTGGAGATTCATGGAGATTCATGGAGATTCATACAGGAGATTCATGGAGGAGGTTCATGGAGGTTCATGGAGATTCATGGAGATTCATACAGGAGATTCATGGAGGAGGTTCATGGAGATTCATGGAGATTTATGGAGGTTCATTGAGGAGATTAATGGAGACTCATACAGGAGATTCATGGAGGAGATTCATGGAGATTCGTGGAGATTCATTGAGATTCATGGAGATTCATGCAGATTCATGGAGATTCATGGAGGAGGTTCATGGAGATTCATGGAGATTCATGGAGATTCATACAGGAGATTCATGGAGGAGATTCATGGAGATTCGTGGAGATTCATGGAGATTCATGGAGATTCATGGAGATTCATGGAGATTCATGGAGATTCATGGAGATTTATGGAGGTTCATGGAGGAGATTCATGGAGATTCATGGAGATTCATGGAGATTTATGGAGGTTCATGGAGGAGATTCATGGCGATTCATGGAGGAGATTCATGGAGATTCATACAGGAGATTAATCGAGGAGATTCATGGAGATTCGTGGACATTCATGGAGATTCATGGAGATTCATGGAGATTCGTGGAGATTCATACAGGAGATTCATACAGGAGATTCATGGAGATTCTTGGAGATTCATACAGAAGATTCATACAGGCGATTCATGGAGATTCATGGAGGTTCATGGAGGAGATTCATGGAGATTCATAGAGGAGATTCATGGAGATTCATACAGGAGATTCATCGAGGAGATTCATGTAGATTCGTGGACATTCATGGAGATTCATGGAGATTCATGGAGATTCGTGGAGATTCATGGAGATTCATGGACATTCATGGAGATTCATGGAGATTTATGGAGGTTCATGGAGGAGATTCATGGAGATTCATACAGGAGATTCATGGAGATTCGTGGACATTCATGGAGATTCATGGAGATTCATGGAGATTCGTGGAGGTTCATGGAAATTTTTGGAGGCTCATGGAGGAGATTAATGGAGATGCATGGAGATTCATGGAAATTCATGGAGATTCATGGAGGAGATTCATGGAGATTCATGGAGATTCATGGAAATTCATGGAGATTTATGGAGGTTCATGGAGGAGATTCATGGAGATTCATGGAGATTCATAGAGGAGATTCATGGAGATAAATACAGGAGATTCATCGAGGAGATTCATGGAGATTCGTGGACATTCATGGAGATTCATGGAGATTCATGGAGATTCATGGAGATTCATTGAGATTGATGGAGGAGATTCATGGAGATTCATGGAGATTCATGGAGATTCATACAGGAGATTCATGGAGGAGATTCATGGAGATTCGTGGATATTCATGGAGATTCATGGAGATTCATGGAGATTCATGGAGATTTATGGAGGTTCATTGTGGAGATTCATGGAGATTCATGGAGGAGATTCATGGAGATTCATACAGGAGATTCATGGAGGAGGTTCATGGAGATTCATGGAGATTTATGGAGGTTCATTGAGGAGATTAATGGAGACTCATGGAGATTCATGGAGGAGATTCATGAAGATTCATACAGGAGGTTCATGGAGTGGATTCATTTAGATTCATGGAGATTCATGGAGATTCATGCAGATTCATGGAGGAGATTCATGGAGATTTATGGAGATTCATGGAGCTTCATACAGGAGATTCATGGAGGAGATTCATGGAGATTCGTGGAGATTCATGGAGATTCATGGACGAGGTTCATGGATATGTATAGAGGAGATTCATGGAGATTCATGGAGATTTATGGAGGAGGTTCATGGAGATTCATGGAGATTCATGGAGATTCATGGAGATTCATGGCGATTCATGGAGATTCATGGAGATTCATGGAGGAGATTCATGGAGATTTATGGAGATTCATGGAGCTTCATACAGGAGATTCATGGAGGAGATTCATGGAGATTCGTGGAGATTCATGGAGATTCATGGACGAGGTTCATGGATATGTATAGAGGAGATTCATGGAGATTCATGGAGATTTATGGAGGAGGTTCATGGAGATTCATGGAGATTCATGGAGATTCATGGAGATTCACGGAGATTCACGGAGATTCATGGAGATTCGTGGAGGTTCATGGAAATTTTTGGAGGCTCATGGAGGAGATTAATGGAGATGCATGGAGATTCATGGAAATTCATGGAGATTCATGGAGGAGATTCATGGAGATTCATGGAGATTCATGGAGATTCATGGACAAGGTTCATTGATAGGGTTAGACTAGATTGATGGAGATTCATGGAGATTTATGGAGGAGGTTCATGGAGATTCATGGATATTCATGGAGATTCAAGGAGATTCACGGAGATTCATGGAGATTCGTGGAGGTTCATGGAGGAGATTCATGGAGATTCATGGAGATTCATGGAGATTAATGGAAATTCATGGAGATTCACGGAGATTCATGGAGATTCATGGACAAGGTTCATTGATAGGGTTAGACTAGATTGATGGAGATTCATGGAGATTTATGGAGGAGGTTCATGGAGATTCATGGAGATTCATGGAGATTCACGGAGATTCATGGAGATTCGTGGAGATTCATAGAGATTTATGGAGATTCGTACAGGAGATTCATGGAGAAGATTCATGGAGATTCATGGAGATTCATGGAGATTCGTACAGGAGATTCATGGAGAAGATTCATGGAGATTCATGGAGATTCATGGAGATTCATGGAGATTTATGGAGGTTCATGGTGGAGATTCATGGAGATTCATGGAGGAGATTCATGGAGGAGATTCATGGAGATTCATACAGGAGATTCATGGAGGAGGTTCATGGAGATTCATGGAGATTTATGGAGGTTCATTGAGGAGATTAATGGAGACTCATGGAGATTCATGGAGGAGGTTCATGGAGAGGATTTATTTAGATTCATGGAGATTTATGGAGATTCATGGAGATTCATGGAGATTCATGGAGATTCATGGAGGAGATTCATGGAGATTCGTACAGTAGATTCATGGAGGAGATTCATGGAGATTCGTGGAGATTCATGGAGATTCATGGAGATTCATGGAGATTCATGGAGATTCATGGAGATTCATGGAGATTCATGGAGATTCATGGAGATTCATGGAGATTCATGGAGATTCATGGAGATTCATGGAGATTCATGGAGGAGATTCATGGAGATTCATGGAGATTCATGGAGAGGATTCATGGAGATTCATGGAGATTCATGGAGATTCATGGAGAGGATTCATGGAGATTCATGGAGATTCATGGAGATTCATGGAGATTCGTGGAGATTCATACAGGAGATCCATGGAGATTCACGGAGATTCATGGAGATTCATGGCGATTCATGGAGATTCATGGAGATTCATGGAGGAGATTCATGGAAATTTTTGGAGGCTCATGGAGGAGATTAATGGAGATTCATGGAGATTCATGGAGATTCATGGAGATTCATGGAGATTCATGGAGATTTATGGAGGTTCATGGTGGAGATTCATGGAGATTCATGGAGATTCATGGAGATTCATGGCGATTCATGGAGATTCATGGAGATTCATGGAGATTCGTGGAGATTCATGGAGGAGATTCATGGAGATTCATGGAGATTCATGGATATTCGTGGAGATTCATACAGGAGATCCATGGAGATTCATGGAGATTCATGGAGATTCATGGAGATTCATGGAGATTCATGGAGATTCATGGAGATTCATGGAGGAGATTCATGGAAATTTTTGGAGGCTCATGGAGGAGATTAATGGAGATTCATGGAGATTCATGGAGATTCATGGAGATTCATGGAGATTTATGGAGGTTCATGGTGGAGATTCATGGAGATTCATGGAGATTCATGGAGATTCATGGCGATTTATGGAGATTCATGGAGCTTCATACAGGAGATTCATGGAGGAGATTCATGGAGATTCGTGGAGATTCGTGGAGATTCATGGAGATTCATGAAGATTGATGGAGATTCATGGAGATTTATGGAGGTGCATGGAGGAGATTCATGGAGATTCATACAGGAGATTCATCGAGGAGATTCATGGAGATTCGTGGAGATTCATGGAGATTCATGGAGATTCATGGAGATTCATGGAGATTCATGGAGATTCATGGAGATTTATGCAGGAGATTCATGGAGATTCATGGAGATTTATGGAGGAGGTTCATGGAGATTCATGGAGATTCATGGAGATTCATGGAGATTCACGGAGATTCACGGAGATTCATGGAGATTCGTGGAGGTTCATGGAAATTTTTGGAGGCTCATGGAGGAGATTAATGGAGATGCATGGAGATTCATGGAAATTCATGGAGATTCATGGAGGAGATTCATGGAGATTCATGGAGATTCATGGAAATTCATGGAGATTTATGGAGGTTCATGGAGGAGATTCATGGAGATTCATGGAGATTCATAGAGGAGATTCATGGAGATAAATACAGGAGATTCATCGAGGAGATTCATGGAGATTCGTGGACATTCATGGAGATTCATGGAGATTCATGGAGATTCATGGAGATTTATGCAGGAGATTCATGGAGATTCATGGAGGAGATTCATGGAGATTCATGGAGATTCATGGAGATTCGTGGAGATTCATACAGGAGATCCATGGAGATTCATGGAGATTCATGGAGGAGATTCATGGAGATTCATTGAGGAGATTCATGGAGATGCATACAGGAGATTCATGGAGATTCATGGAGATTCATACAGGAGATTCATGGAGATTCACGGAGATTCATGGAGATTCATGGACAAGGTTCATTGATAGGGTTAGACTAGATTGATGGAGATTCATGGAGATTTATGGAGGAGGTTCATGGAGATTCATGGATATTCATGGAGATTCAAGGAGATTCACGGAGATTCATGGAGATTCGTGGAGGTTCATGGAGGAGATTCATGGAGATTCATGGAGATTCATGGAGATTAATGGAAATTCATGGAGATTCACGGAGATTCATGGAGATTCATGGAGATTCATGGAGGAGATTCATGGAGATTCATGGAGATTCATGGAGAGGATTCATGGAGATTCATGGAGATTCATGGAGATTCATGGAGAGGATTCATGGAGATTCATGGAGATTCATGGAGATTCATGGAGATTCGTGGAGATTCATACAGGAGATCCATGGAGATTCACGGAGATTCATGGAGATTCATGGCGATTCATGGAGATTCATGGAGATTCATGGAGGAGATTCATGGAAATTTTTGGAGGCTCATGGAGGAGATTAATGGAGATTCATGGAGATTCATGGAGATTCATGGAGATTCATGGAGATTCATGGAGATTTATGGAGGTTCATGGTGGAGATTCATGGAGATTCATGGAGATTCATGGAGATTCATGGCGATTCATGGAGATTCATGGAGATTCATGGAGATTCGTGGAGATTCATGGAGGAGATTCATGGAGATTCATGGAGATTCATGGAGATTCGTGGAGATTCATACAGGAGATCCATGGAGATTCATGGAGATTCATGGAGATTCATGGAGATTCATGGAGATTCATGGAGATTCATGGAGATTCATGGAGGAGATTCATGGAAATTTTTGGAGGCTCATGGAGGAGATTAATGGAGATTCATGGAGATTCATGGAGATTCATGGAGATTCATGGAGATTTATGGAGGTTCATGGTGGAGATTCATGGAGATTCATGGAGATTCATGGAGATTCATGGCGATTTATGGAGATTCATGGAGCTTCATACAGGAGATTCATGGAGGAGATTCATGGAGATTCGTGGAGATTCGTGGAGATTCATGGAGATTCATGAAGATTGATGGAGATTCATGGAGATTTATGGAGGTGCATGGAGGAGATTCATGGAGATTCATACAGGAGATTCATCGAGGAGATTCATGGAGATTCGTGGAGATTCATGGAGATTCATGGAGATTCATGGAGATTCATGGAGATTCATGGAGATTCATGGAGATTTATGCAGGAGATTCATGGAGATTCATGGAGATTCATGGAGGAGATTCATGGAGATTCATGGAGATTCATGGAGATTCGTGGAGATTCATACAGGAGATCCATGGAGATTCATGGAGGAGATTCATGGAGATTCATTGAGGAGATTCATGGAGATTCATGGAGATTAATGGAAATTCATGGAGATTCATGGAGATTCATGGAGATTCATGGAGATTTATGCAGGAGATTCATGGAGATTCATGGAGATTCATGGAGGAGATTCATGGAGATTCATGGAGATTCATGGAGATTCATGGCGATTCATACAGGAGATTCATGGAAATTCATGGAGATTTATGGAGGTTCATGGAGGAGATTCATGGAGATTCATGGAGATTCATAGAGGAGATTCATGGAGATTCATACAGGAGATTCATCGAGGAGATTCATGGAGATTCGTGGACATTCATGGAGATTCATGGACATTCATGGATATTCATGGAGATTTATGGAGGTTCATGGAGGAGATTCATGGAGATTCATACAGGAGATTCATCGAGGAGATTCATGGAGATTCGTGGACATTCATGGAGATTCATGGAGATTCATGGAGATTCATGGAGATTCGTGGAGATTCATGGAGGAGATTCATGGAGATTCATGGAGATTCATGGAGATTCGTGGAGATTCATACAGGAGATCCATGGAGATTCATGGAGATTCATGGAGATTCATGGAGATTCATGGAGATTCATGGAGATTCATGGAGATTCATGGAGATTTATGCAGGAGATTCATGGAGATTCATGGAGATTCATGGAGGAGATTCATGGAGATTCATGGAGATTCATGGAGATTCGTGGAGATTCATACAGGAGATCCATGGAGATTCATGGAGATTTATGCAGGAGATTCATGGAGATTCATGGAGATTCATGGAGGAGATTCATGGAGATTCATGGAGATTCATGGAGATTCATGGCGATTCATACAGGAGATTCATGGAAATTCATGGAGATTTATGGAGGTTCATGGAGGAGATTCATGGAGATTCATGGAGATTCATAGAGGAGATTCATGGAGATTCATACAGGAGATTCATCGAGGAGATTCATGGAGATTCGTGGACATTCATGGAGATTCATGGAGATTCATGGAGATTCGTGGAGATTCATGGAGATTCATGGACATTCATGGAGATTCATGGAGATTTATGGAGGTTCATGGAGGAGATTCATGGAGATTCATACAGGAGATTCATCGAGGAGATTCATGGAGATTCGTGGACATTCATGGAGATTCATGGAGATTCATGGAGATTCATGGAGATTCGTGGAGATTCATGGAGGAGATTCATGGAGATTCATGGAGATTCATGGAGATTCGTGGAGATTCATACAGGAGATCCATGGAGATTCATGGAGATTCATGGAGATTCATGGAGATTCATGGAGATTCATGGAGATTCATGGAGATTCATGGAGATTCATGGAGATTTATGCAGGAGATTCATGGAGATTCATGGAGATTCATGGAGGAGATTCATGGAGATTCATGGAGATTCATGGAGATTCGTGGAGATTCATACAGGAGATCCATGGAGATTCATGGAGATTCATGGAGGAGATTCATGGAGATTCATGGAGATTCGTGGAGATTCATACAGGAGATCCATGGAGATTCATGGAGATTCATGGAGATTCATGGCGATTCATGGAGATTCATGGAGATTCATGGAGGAGATTCATGGAGATTTATGGAGATTCATGGAGCTTCATACAGGAGATTCATGGAGGAGATTCATGGAGATTCGTGGAGATTCATGGAGATTCATGGACGAGGTTCATGGATATGTATAGAGGAGATTCATGGAGATTCATGGAGATTTATGGAGGAGGTTCATGGAGATTCATGGAGATTCATGGAGATTCATGGAGATTCACGGAGATTCACGGAGATTCGTGGAGATTCATGGAGATTCATGGAGATTTATGGAGGTTCATGGAGGAGTTTCATGGAGATTCATGGAGGAGATTCATGCAGATTCATGGAGATTCATGTAGGAGGTTCATGGAGATTCATGGAGATTCACGGAGATTCATACAGGAGATTCATGGAGATTCGTGGAGATTCATGGAGATTCATGGAGATTCATACAGGAGATTCATGGAGGATGTTCATGGAGGTTCATGGAGATTCATGGAGATTCATACAGGAGATTCATGGAGGAGGTTCATGGAGATTCATGGAGATTTATGGAGGTTCATTGAGGAGATTAATGGAGACTCATACAGGAGATTCATGGAGGAGATTCATGGAGATTCGTGGAGATTCATGGAGATTCATGGAGATTCATGGAGGAGATTCATGGAGATTCATGGAGGAGGTTCATGGAGATTCATGGAGATTCATGGAGATTCATACAGGAGATTCATGGAGGAGTTTCATGGAGATTCGTGGAGATTCATGGAGATTCATGGAGATTCATGGAGATTCATGGAGATTCATGGAGATTCATGGAGATTTATGGAGGTTCATGGAGGAGATTCATGGAGATTCATGGAGATTCATGGAGATTTATGGAGGTTCATGGAGGAGATTCATGGCGATTCATGGAGGAGATTCATGGAGATTCATACAGGAGATTAATCGAGGAGATTCATGGAGATTCGTGGACATTCATGGAGATTCATGGAGATTCATGGAGATTCGTGGAGATTCATACAGGAGATTCATACAGGAGATTCATGGAGATTCTTGGAGATTCATACAGAAGATTCATACAGGCGATTCATGGAGATTCATGGAGGTTCATGGAGGAGATTCATGGAGATTCATAGAGGAGATTCATGGAGATTCATACAGGAGATTCATCGAGGAGATTCATGTAGATTCGTGGACATTCATGGAGATTCATGGAGATTCATGGAGATTCGTGGAGATTCATGGAGATTCATGGACATTCATGGAGATTCATGGAGATTTATGGAGGTTCATGGAGGAGATTCATGGAGATTCATACAGGAGATTCATGGAGATTCGTGGACATTCATGGAGATTCATGGAGATTCATGGAGATTCGTGGAGGTTCATGGAAATTTTTGGAGGCTCATGGAGGAGATTAATGGAGATGCATGGAGATTCATGGAAATTCATGGAGATTCATGGAGGAGATTCATGGAGATTCATGGAGATTCATGGAAATTCATGGAGATTTATGGAGGTTCATGGAGGAGATTCATGGAGATTCATGGAGATTCATAGAGGAGATTCATGGAGATTCATACAGGAGATTCATCGAGGAGATTCATGGAGATTCGTGGATATTCATGGAGATTCATGGAGATTCATGGAGATTCATGGAGATTTATGGAGGTTCATTGTGGAGATTCATGGAGATTCATGGAGGAGATTCATGGAGATTCATACAGGAGATTCATGGAGGAGGTTCATGGAGATTCATGGAGATTTATGGAGGTTCATTGAGGAGATTAATGGAGACTCATGGAGATTCATGGAGGAGATTCATGAAGATTCATACAGGAGGTTCATGGAGAGGATTCATTTAGATTCATGGAGATTCATGGAGATTCATGCAGATTCATGGAGGAGATTCATGGAGATTTATGGAGATTCATGGAGCTTCATACAGGAGATTCATGGAGGAGATTCATGGAGATTCGTGGAGATTCATGGAGATTCATGGACGAGGTTCATGGATATGTATAGAGGAGATTCATGGAGATTCATGGAGATTTATGGAGGAGGTTCATGGAGATTCATGGAGATTCATGGAGATTCATGGAGATTCATGGCGATTCATGGAGATTCATGGAGATTCATGGAGGAGATTCATGGAGATTTATGGAGATTCATGGAGCTTCATACAGGAGATTCATGGAGGAGATTCATGGAGATTCGTGGAGATTCATGGAGATTCATGGACGAGGTTCATGGATATGTATAGAGGAGATTCATGGAGATTCATGGAGATTTATGGAGGAGGTTCATGGAGATTCATGGAGATTCATGGAGATTCATGGAGATTCACGGAGATTCACGGAGATTCGTGGAGATTCATGGAGATTCATGGAGATTCATGGAGGTTCATGGAGGAGTTTCATGGAGATTCATGGAGGAGATTCATGCAGATTCATGGAGATTCATGTAGGAGGTTCATGGAGATTCATGGAGATTCATGGAGATTCATACAGGAGATTCATGGAGATTCGTGGAGATTCATGGAGATTCATGGAGATTCATACAGGAGATTCATGGAGGAGGTTCATGGAGGTTCATGGAGATTCATGGAGATTCATACAGGAGATTCATGGAGGAGGTTCATGGAGGAGATTCATGGAGATTCATGGAGATTCATGGAGATTCGTGGAGATTCATACAGGAGATCCATGGAGATTCATGGAGATTCATGGAGGAGATTCATGGAGATTCATTGAGGAGATTCATGGAGATTCATGGAGATTAATGGAAATTCATGGAGATTCATGGAGATTCATGGAGATTCATGGAGATTTATGCAGGAGATTCATGGAGATTCATGGAGATTCATGGAGGAGATTCATGGAGATTCATGGAGATTCATGGAGATTCATGGCGATTCATACAGGAGATTCATGGAAATTCATGGAGATTTATGGAGGTTCATGGAGGAGATTCATGGAGATTCATGGAGATTCATAGAGGAGATTCATGGAGATTCATACAGGAGATTCATCGAGGAGATTCATGGAGATTCGTGGACATTCATGGAGATTCATGGAGATTCATGGAGATTCGTGGAGATTCATGGAGATTCATGGACATTCATGGAGATTCATGGAGATTTATGGAGGTTCATGGAGGAGATTCATGGAGATTCATACAGGAGATTCATCGAGGAGATTCATGGAGATTCGTGGACATTCATGGAGATTCATGGAGATTCATGGAGATTCATGGAGATTCGTGGAGATTCATGGAGGAGATTCATGGAGATTCATGGAGATTCATGGAGATTCGTGGAGATTCATACAGGAGATCCATGGAGATTCATGGAGATTCATGGAGATTCATGGAGATTCATGGAGATTCATGGAGATTCATGGAGATTCATGGAGATTCATGGAGATTTATGCAGGAGATTCATGGAGGAGATTCATGGAGATTCGTGGAGATTCATGGAGATTCATGGACGAGGTTCATGGATATGTATAGAGGAGATTCATGGAGATTCATGGAGATTTATGGAGGAGGTTCATGGAGATTCATGGAGATTCATGGAGATTCATGGAGATTCATGGCGATTCATGGAGATTCATGGAGATTCATGGAGGAGATTCATGGAGATTTATGGAGATTCATGGAGCTTCATACAGGAGATTCATGGAGGAGATTCATGGAGATTCGTGGAGATTCATGGAGATTCATGGACGAGGTTCATGGATATGTATAGAGGAGATTCATGGAGATTCATGGAGATTTATGGAGGAGGTTCATGGAGATTCATGGAGATTCATGGAGATTCATGGAGATTCACGGAGATTCACGGAGATTCATGGAGATTCGTGGAGGTTCATGGAAATTTTTGGAGGCTCATGGAGGAGATTAATGGAGATGCATGGAGATTCATGGAAATTCATGGAGATTCATGGAGGAGATTCATGGAGATTCATGGAGATTCATGGAAATTCATGGAGATTTATGGAGGTTCATGGAGGAGATTCATGGAGATTCATGGAGATTCATAGAGGAGATTCATGGAGATAAATACAGGAGATTCATGGAGAAGATTCATGGAGATTCATGGAGATTCATGGAGATTCATGGAGATTTATGGAGGTTCATGGTGGAGATTCATGGAGATTCATGGAGGAGATTCATGGAGATTCATACAGGAGATTCATGGAGGAGGTTCATGGAGATTCATGGAGATTTATGGAGGTTCATTGAGGAGATTAATGGAGACTCATGGAGATTCATGGAGGAGGTTCATGGAGAGGATTCATTTAGATTCATGGAGATTTATGGAGATTCATGGAGATTCATGGAGATTCATGGAGATTCATGGAGGAGATTCATGGAGATTCGTACAGTAGATTCATGGAGGAGATTCATGGAGATTCGTGGAGATTCATGGAGATTCATGGAGATTCATGGAGATTCATGGAGATTCATGGAGATTCATGGAGATTCATGGAGATTCATGGAGATTCATGAAGATTCATGGAGATTCATGGAGGAGATTCATGGAGATTCATGGAGATTCATGGAGGAGGTTCATGGAGATTCATGGAGATTCATGGAGATTCATGGAGATTCATGGAGGAGATTCATGGAGATTCATGGAGATTCATGGAGAGGATTCATGGAGGAGATTCATGGAGATTCATGGAGATTCACGGAGATTCATGGAGATTCGTGGAGGTTCATGGAGGAGATTCATGGAGATTCATGGAGATTCATGGAGGAGATTCATGGACATGCATACAGGAGATTCATGGAGATTCATGGAGATTCATACAGGAGATTCATGGAGATTCATGGAGATTCGTGGAGATTCATGGAGATTTATGGAGATTCATGGAGGACATTCATGGATATTCATGGAGATTCATGGAGAATAATGGAGATTCATGGAGATTCATGGAGATTCATGGAGATTCATGGAGATTCATGGAGATTCATGGAGGAGATTTATGGAGATTCATGGAGATTCATGGAGGAGGTTCATGGAGATTCATGGAGATTCATGGAGATTCATGGAGATTCATGGAGGAGATTCATGGAGATTCATGGAGATTCATGGAGAGGATTCATGGAGATTCATGGAGATTCATGGAGATTCATGGAGATTCGTGGAGATTCATACAGGAGATCCATGGAGATTCACGGAGATTCATGGAGATTCATGGCGATTCATGGAGATTCATGGAGATTCATGGAGGAGATTCATGGAAATTTTTGGAGGCTCATGGAGGAGATTAATGGAGATTCATGGAGATTCATGGAGATTCATGGAGATTCATGGAGATTCATGGAGATTTATGGAGGTTCATGGTGGAGATTCATGGAGATTCATGGAGATTCATGGAGATTCATGGCGATTCATGGAGATTCATGGAGATTCATGGAGATTCGTGGAGATTCATGGAGGAGATTCATGGAGATTCATGGAGATTCATGGAGATTCGTGGAGATTCATACAGGAGATCCATGGAGATTCATGGAGATTCATGGAGATTCATGGAGATTCATGGAGATTCATGGAGGAGATTCATGGAAATTTTTGGAGGCTCATGGAGGAGATTAATGGAGATTCATGGAGATTCATGGAGATTCATGGAGATTCATGGAGATTTATGGAGGTTCATGGTGGAGATTCATGGAGATTCATGGAGATTCATGGAGATTCATGGCGATTTATGGAGATTCATGGAGCTTCATACAGGAGATTCATGGAGGAGATTCATGGAGATTCGTGGAGATTCGTGGAGATTCATGGAGATTCATGAAGATTGATGGAGATTCATGGAGATTTATGGAGGTGCATGGAGGAGATTCATGGAGATTCATACAGGAGATTCATCGAGGAGATTCATGGAGATTCGTGGAGATTCATGGAGATTCATGGAGATTCATGGAGATTCATGGAGATTCATGGAGATTCATGGAGATTCATGGAGATTTATGCAGGAGATTCATGGAGATTCATGGAGATTCATGGAGGAGATTCATGGAGATTCATGGAGATTCATGGAGATTCGTGGAGATTCATACAGGAGATCCATGGAGATTCATGGAGATTCATGGAGGAGATTCATGGAGATTCATTGAGGAGATTCATGGAGATTCATGGAGATTAATGGAAATTCATGGAGATTCATGGAGATTCATGGAGATTCATGGAGATTTATGCAGGAGATTCATGGAGATTCATGGAGATTCATGGAGGAGATTCATGGAGATTCATGGAGATTCATGGAGATTCATGGCGATTCATACAGGAGATTCATGGAAATTCATGGAGATTTATGGAGGTTCATGGAGGAGATTCATGGAGATTCATGGAGATTCATAGAGGAGATTCATGGAGATTCATACAGGAGATTCATCGAGGAGATTCATGGAGATTCGTGGACATTCATGGAGATTCATGGAGATTCATGGAGATTCGTGGAGATTCATGGAGATTCATGGACATTCATGGATATTCATGGAGATTTATGGAGGTTCATGGAGGAGATTCATGGAGATTCATACAGGAGATTCATCGAGGAGATTCATGGAGATTCGTGGACATTCATGGAGATTCATGGAGATTCATGGAGATTCATGGAGATTCGTGGAGATTCATGGAGGAGATTCATGGAGATTCATGGAGATTCATGGAGATTCGTGGAGATTCATACAGGAGATCCATGGAGATTCATGGAGATTCATGGAGATTCATGGAGATTCATGGAGATTCATGGAGATTCATGGAGATTCATGGAGATTTATGCAGGAGATTCATGGAGATTCATGGAGATTCATGGAGGAGATTCATGGAGATTCATGGAGATTCATGGAGATTCGTGGAGATTCATACAGGAGATCCATGGAGATTCATGGAGATTCATGGCGGAGATTCATGGATATTCATGGAGATTCGTGGAGATTCATACAGGAGATCCATGGAGATTCATGGAGATTCATTGAGATTCATGGCGATTCATGGAGATTCATGGAGATTCATGGAGGAGATTCATGGAGATTTATGGAGATTCATGGAGCTTCATACAGGAGATTCATGGAGGAGATTCATGGAGATTCGTGGAGATTCATGGAGATTCATGGAGATTCATGGAGATTCGTGGAGATTCATGGAGGAGATTCATGGAGATTCATGGAGATTCATGGAGATTCGTGGAGATTCATACAGGAGATCCATGGAGATTCATGGAGATTCATGGAGATTCATGGAGATTCATGGAGATTCATGGAGGAGATTCATGGAAATTTTTGGAGGCTCATGGAGGAGATTAATGGAGATTCATGGAGATTCATGGAGATTCATGGAGATTCATGGAGATTTATGGAGGTTCATGGTGGAGATTCATGGAGATTCATGGAGATTCATGGAGATTCATGGCGATTCATGGAGATTCATGGAGATTCATGGAGGAGATTCATGGAGATTTATGGAGATTCATGGAGCTTCATACAGGAGATTCATGGAGGAGATTCATGGAGATTCGTGGAGATTCGTGGAGATTCATGGAGATTCATGAAGATTGATGGAGATTCATGGAGATTCATGGAGATTTATGGAGGTGCATGGAGGAGATTCATGGAGATTCATACAGGAGATTCATCGAGGAGATTCATGGAGATTCGTGGAGATTCATGGAGATTCATGGAGATTCATGGAGATTCATGGAGATTCATGGAGATTCATGGAGATTTATGCAGAAGATTCATGGAGATTCATGGAGATTCATGGAGGAGATTCATGGAGATTCATGGAGATTCATGGAGATTCGTGGAGATTCATACAGGAGATCCATGGAGATTCATGGAGATTCATGGAGGAGATTCATGGAGATTCATTGAGGAGATTCATGGAGATTCATGGAGATTAATGGAAATTCATGGAGATTCATGGAGATTCATGGAGATTCATGGAGATTTATGCAGGAGATTCATGGAGATTCATGGAGATTCATGGAGGAGATTCATGGAGATTCATGGAGATTCATGGAGATTCATGGCGATTCATACAGGAGATTCATGGAAATTCATGGAGATTTATGGAGGTTCATGGAGGAGATTCATGGAGATTCATGGAGATTCATAGAGGAGATTCATGGAGATTCATACAGGAGATTCATCGAGGAGATTCATGGAGATTCGTGGACATTCATGGAGATTCATGGAGATTCATGGAGATTCGTGGAGATTCATGGAGATTCATGGACATTTATGGAGATTCATGGAGATTTATGGAGGTTCATGGAGGAGATTCATGGAGATTCATACAGGAGATTCATCGAGGAGATTCATGGAGATTCGTGGACATTCATGGAGATTCATGGAGATTCATGGAGATTCATGGAGATTCGTGGAGATTCATGGAGGAGATTCATGGAGATTCATGGAGATTCATGGAGATTCATGGAGATTCGTGGAGATTCATACAGGAGATCCATGGAGATTCATGGAGATTCATGGAGATTCATGGAGATTCATGGAGATTCATGGAGATTCATGGAGATTCATGGAGATTCATGGAGATTTATGCAGGAGATTCATGGAGATTCATGGAGGAGATTCATGGAGATTCATGGAGATTCATGGAGATTCGTGGAGATTCATACAGGAGATCCATGGAGATTCATGGAGATTCATGGAGGAGATTCATGGAGATTCATGGAGATTCGTGGAGATTCATACAGGAGATCCATGGAGATTCATGGAGATTCATGGAGATTCATGGCGATTCATGGAGATTCATGGAGATTCATGGAGGAGATTCATGGAGATTTATGGAGATTCATGGAGCTTCATACAGGAGATTCATGGAGGAGATTCATGGAGATTCGTGGAGATTCATGGAGATTCATGGACGAGGTTCATGGATATGTATAGAGGAGATTCATGGAGATTCATGGAGATTTATGGAGGAGGTTCATGGAGATTCATGGAGATTCATGGAGATTCATGGAGATTCACGGAGATTCACGGAGATTCGTGGAGATTCATGGAGATTCATGGAGATTTATGGAGGTTCATGGAGGAGTTTCATGGAGATTCATGGAGGAGATTCATGCAGATTCATGGAGATTCATGTAGGAGGTTCATGGAGATTCATGGAGATTCACGGAGATTCATACAGGAGATTCATGGAGATTCGTGGAGATTCATGGAGATTCATGGAGATTCATACAGGAGATTCATGGAGGAGGTTCATGGAGGTTCATGGAGATTCATGGAGATTCATACAGGAGATTCATGGAGGTGGTTCATGGAGATTCATGGAGATTTATGGAGGTTCATTGAGGAGATTAATGGAGACTCATACAGGAGATTCATGGAGGAGATTCATGGAGATTCGTGGAGATTCATTGAGATTCATGGAGATTCATGCAGATTCATGGAGATTCATGGAGGAGGTTCATGGAGATTCATGGAGATTCATGGAGATTCATACAGGAGATTCATGGAGGAGTTTCATGGAGATTCGTGGAGATTCATGGAGATTCATGGAGATTCATGGAGATTCATGGAGATTCATGGAGATTCATGGAGATTTATGGAGGTTCATGGAGGAGATTCATGGAGATTCATGGAGATTCATGGAGATTTATGGAGGTTCATGGAGGAGATTCATGGCGATTCATGGAGGAGATTCATGGAGATTCATACAGGAGATTAATCGAGGAGATTCATGGAGATTCGTGGACATTCATGGAGATTCATGGAGATTCATGGAGATTCGTGGAGATTCATACAGGAGATTCATACAGGAGATTCATGGAGATTCTTGGAGATTCATACAGAAGATTCATACAGGCGATTCATGGAGATTCATGGAGGTTCATGGAGGAGATTCATGGAGATTCATAGAGGAGATTCATGGAGATTCATACAGGAGATTCATCGAGGAGATTCATGTAGATTCGTGGACATTCATGGAGATTCATGGAGATTCATGGAGATTCGTGGAGATTCATGGAGATTCATGGACATTCATGGAGATTCATGGAGATTTATGGAGGTTCATGGAGGAGATTCATGGAGATTCATACAGGAGATTCATGGAGATTCGTGGACATTCATGGAGATTCATGGAGATTCATGGAGATTCGTGGAGGTTCATGGAAATTTTTGGAGGCTCATGGAGGAGATTAATGGAGATGCATGGAGATTCATGGAAATTCATGGAGATTCATGGAGGAGATTCATGGAGATTCATGGAGATTCATGGAAATTCATGGAGATTTATGGAGGTTCATGGAGGAGATTCATGGAGATTCATGGAGATTCATAGAGGAGATTCATGGAGATAAATACAGGAGATTCATCGAGGAGATTCATGGAGATTCGTGGACATTCATGGAGATTCATGGAGATTCATGGAGATTCGTGGAGATTCATACAGGAGATTCATACAGGAGATTCATGGAGATTCTTGGAGATTCATACAGAAGATTCATACAGGAGATTCATGGAGGAGATTCATGGAGATTCGTGGATATTCATGGAGATTCATGGAGATTCATGGAGATTCATGGAGATTTATGGAGGTTCATTGTGGAGATTCATGGAGATTCATGGAGGAGATTCATGGAGATTCATACAGGAGATTCATGGAGGAGGTTCATGGAGATTCATGGAGATTTATGGAGGTTCATTGAGGAGATTAATGGAGACTCATGGAGATTCATGGAGGAGATTCATGAAGATTCATACAGGAGGTTCATGGAGAGGATTCATTTAGATTCATGGAGATTCATGGAGATTCATGCAGATTCATGGAGGAGATTCATGGAGATTTATGGAGATTCATGGAGCTTCATACAGGAGATTCATGGAGGAGATTCATGGAGATTCGTGGAGATTCATGGAGATTCATGGACGAGGTTCATGGATATGTATAGAGGAGATTCATGGAGATTCATGGAGATTTATGGAGGAGGTTCATGGAGATTCATGGAGATTCATGGAGATTCATGGAGATTCATGGCGATTCATGGAGATTCATGGAGATTCATGGAGGAGATTCATGGAGATTTATGGAGATTCATGGAGCTTCATACAGGAGATTCATGGAGGAGATTCATGGAGATTCGTGGAGATTCATGGAGATTCATGGACGAGGTTCATGGATATGTATAGAGGAGATTCATGGAGATTCATGGAGATTTATGGAGGAGGTTCATGGAGATTCATGGAGATTCATGGAGATTCATGGAGATTCACGGAGATTCACGGAGATTCGTGGAGATTCATGGAGATTCATGGAGATTCATGGAGGTTCATGGAGGAGTTTCATGGAGATTCATGGAGGAGATTCATGCAGATTCATGGAGATTCATGTAGGAGGTTCATGGAGATTCATGGAGATTCATGGAGATTCATACAGGAGATTCATGGAGATTCGTGGAGATTCATGGAGATTCATGGAGATTCATACAGGAGATTCATGGAGGAGGTTCATGGAGGTTCATGGAGATTCATGGAGATTCATACAGGAGCTTCATGGAGGAGGTTCATGGAGATTCATGGAGATTTATGGAGGTTCATTGAGGAGATTAATGGAGACTCATACAGGAGATTCATGGAGGAGATTCATGGAGATTCGTGGAGATTCATGGAGATTCATGGAGATTCATGGAGATTCATGGAAATTCATGGAGATTTATGGAGGTTCATGGAGGAGATTCATGGAGATTCATGGAGATTCATAGAGGAGATTCATGGAGATTCATACAGGAGATTCATCGAGGAGATTCATGGAGATTCGTGGACATTCATGGAGATTCATGGAGATTCATGGAGATTCGTGGAGATTCATGGAGATTCATGGACATTCATGGAGATTCATGGAGATTTATGGAGGTTCATGGAGGAGATTCGTGGAGATTCATACAGGAGATCCATGGAGATTCATGAAGATTCATGGAGATTCATGGAGATTCATGGAGATTCATGGAGATTCATGGAGATTTATGCAGGAGATTCATGGAGATTCATGGAGATTCATGGAGGAGATTCATGGAGATTCATGGAGATTCATGGAGATTCGTGGAGATTCATACAGGAGATCCATGGAGATTCATGGAGATTCATGGAGGAGATTCATGGAGATTCATGGAGATTCGTGGAGATTCATACAGGAGATCCATGGAGATTCATGGAGATTCATGCAGATTCATGGAGATTCATGTAGGAGGTTCATGGAGATTCATGGAGATTCACGGAGATTCATACAGGAGATTCATGGAGATTCGTGGAGATTCATGGAGATTCATGGAGATTCATACAGGAGATTCATGGAGGAGGTTCATGGAGGTTCATGGAGATTCATGGAGATTCATACAGGAGATTCATGGAGGAGGTTCATGGAGATTCATGGAGATTTATGGAGGTTCATTGAGGAGATTAATGGAGACTCATATAGGAGATTCATGGAGGAGATTCATGGAGATTCGTGGAGATTCATGGAGATTCATGGAGATTCATGCAGATTCATGGAGATTCATGGAGGAGGTTCATGGAGATTCATGGAGATTCATGGAGATTCATACAGGAGATTCATGGAGGAGATTCATGGAGATTCGTGGAGATTCATGGAGATTCATGGAGATTCATGGAGATTCATGGAGATTCATGGAGATTCATGGAGATTTATGGAGGTTCATGGAGGAGATTCATGGAGATTCATGGAGATTCATGGAGATTTATGGAGGTTCATGGAGGAGATTCATGGCGATTCATGGAGGAGATTCATGGAGATTCATACAGGAGATTAATCGAGGAGATTCATGGAGATTCGTGGACATTCATGGAGATTCATGGAGATTCATGGAGATTCATGGAGATTCGTGGAGATTCATACAGGAGATTCATACAGGAGATTCATGGAGATCATTGGAGATTCATACAGAAGATTCATACAGGCGATTCATGGAGATTCATGGAGGTTCATGGAGGAGATTCATGGAGATTCATGGAGATTCATAGAGGAGATTCATGGAGATTCATACAGGAGATTCATCGAGGAGATTCATGTAGATTTGTGGACATTCATGGAGATTCATGGAGATTCATGGAGATTCGTGGAGATTCATGGAGATTCATGGACATTCATGGAGATTCATGGAGATTTATGGAGGTTCATGGAGGAGATTCATGGAGATTCATACAGGAGATTCATGGAGATTCATGGAGGAGATTCATGGAGATTCATGGAGGAGGTTCATGGAGATTCATGGAGATTCATGGAGATTCATGGAGATTCATGGAGATTCATGGAGATTCATGGAGATTTATGGAGGTTCATGGAGGAGATTCATGGAGATTCATGGAGATTCATGGAGATTCATGGAGATTTATGGAGGTTCATGGAGGAGATTCATGGAGATTCATGGAGATTCATGGAGGAGATTCATGGAGATTCATACAGGAGATTCATCGAGGAGATTCATGGAGATTCGTGGACATTCATGGAGATTCATGGAGATTCATGGAGATTCGTGGAGGTTCATGGAAATTTTTGGAGGCTCATGGAGGAGATTAATGGAGATGCATGGAGATTCATGGAAATTCATGGAGATTCATGGAGGAGATTCATGGAGATTCATGGAGATTCATGGAAATTCATGGAGATTTATGGAGGTTCATGGAGGAGATTCATGGAGATTCATGGAGATTCATACAGGAGATTCATCGAGGAGATTCATGGAGATTCGTGGACATTCATGGAGATTCATGGAGATTCATGGAGATTCATGGAGATTCATTGAGATTGATGGAGGAGATTCATGGAGATTCATGGAGATTCATGGAGATTCATACAGGAGATTCATGGAGGAGATTCATGGTGATTCGTGGATATTCATGGAGATTCATGGAGATTCATGGAGATTCATGGAGATTTATGGAGGTTCATTGTGGAGATTCATGGAGATTCATGGAGGAGATTCATGGAGATTCATACAGGAGATTCATGGAGGAGGTTCATGGAGATTCATGGAGATTTATGGAGGTTCATTGAGGAGATTAATGGAGACTCATGGAGATTCATGGAGGAGATTCATGAAGATTCATACAGGATGTTCATGGAGAGGATTCACTTAGATTCATGGAGATTCATGGAGATTCATGCAGATTCATGGAGGAGATTCATTGAGATTCATGGAGATTCATGGAGGAGGTTCATGGATATTTATAGAGAAAATTCATGGAGATTCATACAGGAGATTCATGGAGGAGGTTCATGGAGGTTCATGGAGATTAATGGAGACTCATATAGGAGATTCATGGAGGAGATTCATGGAGATTCGTGGAGATTCATGGAGATTCATGGAGATTCATGCAGATTCATGGAGATTCATGGAGGAGGTTCATGGAGATTCATGGAGATTCATGGAGATTCATACAGGAGATTCATGGAGGAGATTCATGGAGATTCGTGGAGATTCATGGAGATTCATGGAGATTCATGGAGATTCATGGAGATTCATGGAGATTCATGGAGATTTATGGAGGTTCATGGAGGAGATTCATGGAGATTCATGGAGATTCATGGAGATTTATGGAGGTTCATGGAGGAGATTCATGGCGATTCATGGAGGAGATTCATGGAGATTCATACAGGAGATTAATCGAGGAGATTCATGGAGATTCGTGGACATTCATGGAGATTCATGGAGATTCATGGAGATTCGTGGAGATTCATACAGGAGATTCATGGAGGAGATTCATGGAGATTCGTGGAGATTCATGGAGATTCATGGAGATTCATGGAGATTCATGGAGATTCATGGAGATTCATGGACATTCATGGAGATTCATGGAGATTCATGGAGATTCGTGGAGATTCATGGAAATTTTTGGAGGCTCATGGAGGAGATTAATGGAGATTCATGGAGATTCATGGAAATTCATGGAGATTCATGGAGGAGATTCATGGAGATTCATACAGGACATTCATGGAGGAGGTTCATGGAGGTTCATGGAGATTCATGGAGATTCATACAGGAGATTCATGGAGGAGATTCATGGAGGAGATTCATCGAGGAGATTCATGGAGATTCGTGGACATTCATGGAGATTCATGGAGATTCATGGAGATTCGTGGAGGTTCATGGAAATTTTTGGAGGCTCATGGAGGAGATTAATGGAGATGCATGGAGATTCATGGAAATTCATGGAGATTCATGGAGGGGATTCATGGAGATTCATACAGGAGATTCATGGAGGAGGTTCATGGAGATTCATGGAGATTTATGGAGGTTCATGGAGGAGATTCATGGAGATTCATGGAGATTCATGGAGATTCATGGAGATTCATGGACATTCATGGAGATTCATGGAGATTTATGGAGGTTCATGGAGGAGATTCATGGAGATTCATGGAGATTCATGGAGGAGATTCATGGAGATTCATCGAGGAGATTCATGGAGATTCGTGGAGATTCATGGAGGAGGTTCATGGAGATTCATGGAGATTTATGGAGGTTCATTGAGGAGATTAATGGAGACTCATATAGGAGATTCATGGAGGAGATTCATGGAGAATCGTGGAGATTCATGGAGATTCATGGAGATTCATGCAGATTCATGGAGATTCATGGAGGAGGTTCATGGAGATTCATGGAGATTCATGGAGATTCATACAGGAGATTCATGGAGGAGATTCATGGAGATTCGTGGAGATTCATGGAGATTCATGGAGATTCATGGAGATTCATGGAGATTCATGGAGATTCATGGAGATTTATGGAGGTTCATGGAGGAGATTCATGGAGATTCATGGAGATTCATGGAGATTTATGGAGGTTCATGGAGGAGATTCATGGCGATTCATGGAGGAGATTCATGGAGATTCATACAGGAGATTAATCGAGGAGATTCATGGAGATTCGTGGACATTCATGGAGATTCATGGAGATTCATGGAGATTCGTGGAGATTCATACAGGAGATTCATACAGGAGATTCATGGAGATCATTGGAGATTCATACAGAAGATTCATACAGGCGATTCATGGAGATTCATGGAGGTTCATGGAGGAGATTCATGGAGATTCATGGAGATTCATAGAGGAGATTCATGGAGATTCATACAGGAGATTCATCGAGGAGATTCATGTAGATTTGTGGACATTCATGGAGATTCATGGAGATTCATGGAGATTCGTGGAGATTCATGGAGATTCATGGACATTCATGGAGATTCATGGAGATTTATGGAGGTTCATGGAGGAGATTCATGGAGATTCATACAGGAGATTCATGGAGATTCATGGAGGAGATTCATGGAGATTCATGGAGGAGGTTCATGGAGATTCATGGAGATTCATGGAGATTCATGGAGATTCATGGAGATTCATGGAGATTCATGGAGATTTATGGAGGTTCATGGAGGAGATTCATGGAGATTCATGGAGATTCATGGAGATTCATGGAGATTTATGGAGGTTCATGGAGGAGATTCATGGAGATTCATGGAGATTCATGGAGGAGATTCATGGAGATTCATACAGGAGATTCATCGAGGAGATTCATGGAGATTCGTGGACATTCATGGAGATTCATGGAGATTCATGGAGATTCGTGGAGGTTCATGGAAATTTTTGGAGGCTCATGGAGGAGATTAATGGAGATGCATGGAGATTCATGGAAATTCATGGAGATTCATGGAGGAGATTCATGGAGATTCATGGAGATTCATGGAAATTCATGGAGATTTATGGAGGTTCATGGAGGAGATTCATGGAGATTCATGGAGATTCATACAGGAGATTCATCGAGGAGATTCATGGAGATTCGTGGACATTCATGGAGATTCATGGAGATTCATGGAGATTCATGGAGATTCATTGAGATTGATGGAGGAGATTCATGGAGATTCATGGAGATTCATGGAGATTCATACAGGAGATTCATGGAGGAGATTCATGGTGATTCGTGGATATTCATGGAGATTCATGGAGATTCATGGAGATTCATGGAGATTTATGGAGGTTCATTGTGGAGATTCATGGAGATTCATGGAGGAGATTCATGGAGATTCATACAGGAGATTCATGGAGGAGGTTCATGGAGATTCATGGAGATTTATGGAGGTTCATTGAGGAGATTAATGGAGACTCATGGAGATTCATGGAGGAGATTCATGAAGATTCATACAGGATGTTCATGGAGAGGATTCACTTAGATTCATGGAGATTCATGGAGATTCATGCAGATTCATGGAGGAGATTCATTGAGATTCATGGAGATTCATGGAGGAGGTTCATGGATATTTATAGAGAAAATTCATGGAGATTCATACAGGAGATTCATGGAGGAGATTCATGGAGATTCATGGAGATTCATGGAGATTCATACAGGAGATTCATCGAGGAGATTCATGGAGATTCGTGGACATTCATGGAGATTCATGGAGATTCATGGAGATTCGTGGAGATTCATGGAAATTTTTGGAGGCTCATGGAGGAGATTAATGGAGATTCATGGACATTCATGGAAATTCATGGAGGTTCATACAGGAGATTCATGGAGGAGGTTCATGGAGGTTCATGGAGATTCATGGAGATTCATACAGGAGATTCATGGAGGAGATTCATCGAGGAGATTCATGGAGATTCGTGGACATTCATGGAGATTCATGGAGATTCATGGAGATTCGTGGAGATTCATGGAGGAGGTTCATGGAGATTCATGGAGATTCATGGAGATTCATACAGGAGATTCATGGAGATTCGTCGAGATTCATGGAGATTCATGGAGATTCATGGAGATTTATGGAGGTTCATGGAGGAGATTCATGGAGATTCATGGAGATTCATGGAGGAGATTCATGGAGATTCATACAGGAGATTCATCGAGGAGATTCATGGAGATTCGTGGACATTCATGGAGATTCATGGAGATTCATGGAGATTCGTGGAGGTTCATGGAAATTTTTGGAGGCTCATGGAGGAGATTAATGGAGGTTCATGGAGATTAATGGAGACTCATATAGGAGATTCATGGAGGAGATTCATGGAGATTCGTGGAGATTCATGGAGATTCATGGAGATTCATGCAGATTCATGGAGATTCATGGAGGAGGTTCATGGAGATTCATGGAGATTCATGGAGATTCATACAGGAGATTCATGGAGGAGATTCATGGAGATTCGTGGAGATTCATGGAGATTCATGGAGATTCATGGAGATTCATGGAGATTCATGGAGATTCATGGAGATTTATGGAGGTTCATGGAGGAGATTCATGGAGATTCATGGAGATTCATGGAGATTTATGGAGGTTCATGGAGGAGATTCATGGCGATTCATGGAGGAGATTCATGGAGATTCATACAGGAGATTAATCGAGGAGATTCATGGAGATTCGTGGACATTCATGGAGATTCATGGAGATTCATGGAGATTCGTGGAGATTCATACAGGAGATTCATGGAGGAGATTCATGGAGATTCGTGGAGATTCATGGAGATTCATGGAGATTCATGGAGATTCATGGAGATTCATGGAGATTCATGGACATTCATGGAGATTCATGGAGATTCATGGAGATTCGTGGAGATTCATGGAAATTTTTGGAGGCTCATGGAGGAGATTAATGGAGATTCATGGAGATTCATGGAAATTCATGGAGATTCATGGAGGAGATTCATGGAGATTCATACAGGACATTCATGGAGGAGGTTCATGGAGGTTCATGGAGATTCATGGAGATTCATACAGGAGATTCATGGAGGAGATTCATGGAGGAGATTCATCGAGGAGATTCATGGAGATTCGTGGACATTCATGGAGATTCATGGAGATTCATGGAGATTCGTGGAGGTTCATGGAAATTTTTGGAGGCTCATGGAGGAGATTAATGGAGATGCATGGAGATTCATGGAAATTCATGGAGATTCATGGAGGGGATTCATGGAGATTCATACAGGAGATTCATGGAGGAGGTTCATGGAGATTCATGGAGATTTATGGAGGTTCATGGAGGAGATTCATGGAGATTCATGGAGATTCATGGAGATTCATGGAGATTCATGGAGATTCATACAGGAGATTCATCGAGGAGATTCATGGAGATTCGTGGACATTCATGGAGATTCATGGAGATTCATGGAGATTCGTGGAGGTTCATGGAAATTTTTGGAGGCTCATGGAGGAGATTAATGGAGATGCATGGAGATTCATGGAAATTCATGGAGATTCATGGAGGGGATTCATGGAGATTCATACAGGAGATTCATGGAGGAGGTTCATGGAGATTCATGGAGATTTATGGAGGTTCATTGAGAAGATTAATGGAGACTCATACAGGAGATTCATGGAGGAGATTCATGGAGATTCATGGAGATTCATGGAGATTCATGGAGATTCATGGACATTCATGGAGATTCATGGAGATTTATGGAGGTTCATGGAGGAGATTCATGGAGATTCATGGAGATTCATGGAGGAGATTCATGGAGATTCATACAGGAGATTCATCGAGGAGATTCATGGAGATTCGTGGAGATTCATGGAGGAGGTTCATGGAGATTCATGGAGATTCATGGAGATTCATACAGGAGATTCATGGAGGAGATTCATCGAGGAGATTCATGGAGATTCGTGGACATTCATGGAGATTCATGGAGATTCGTGGAGATTCATGGAGATTCATGGAGATTCATGGAGATTTATGGAGGTTCATGGAGGAGATTCATGGAGATTCATGGAGATTCATGGAGGAGATTCATGGAGATTCATACAGGAGATTCATCGAGGAGATTCATGGAGATTCGTGGACATTCATGGAGATTCATGGAGATTCATGGAGATTCGTGGAGGTTCATGGAAATTTTTGGAGGCTCATGGAGGAGATTAATGGAGATGCATGGAGATTCATGGAAATTCATGGAGATTCATGGAGGGGATTCATGGAGATTCATACAGGAGATTCATGGAGGAGGTTCATGGAGATTCATGGAGATTTATGGAGGTTCATTGAGAAGATTAATGGAGACTCATACAGGAGATTCATGGAGGAGATTCATGGAGATTCATGGAGATTCATGGAGATTCATGGAGATTCATGGACATTCATGGAGATTCATGGAGATTTATGGAGGTTCATGGAGGAGATTCATGGAGATTCATGGAGATTCATGGAGGAGATTCATGGAGATTCATACAGGAGATTCATCGAGGAGATTCATGGAGATTCGTGGAGATTCATGGAGGAGGTTCATGGAGATTCATGGAGATTCATGGAGATTCATACAGGAGATTCATGGAGGAGATTCATGGAGATTCGTGGAGATTCATGGAGATTCATGGAGATTCATGGAGATTCATACAGGAGATTCATCGAGGAGATTCATGGAGATTCGTGGACATTCATGGAGATTCATGGAGATTCATGGAGATTCGTGGAGATTCATGGAAATTTTTGGAGGCTCATGGAGGAGATTAATGGAGATTCATGGACATTCATGGAAATTCATGGAGGTTCATACAGGAGATTCATGGAGGAGGTTCATGGAGGTTCATGGAGATTCATGGAGATTCATACAGGAGATTCATGGAGGAGATTCATCGAGGAGATTCATGGAGATTCGTGGACATTCATGGAGATTCATGGAGATTCATGGAGATTCGTGGAGATTCATGGAGGAGGTTCATGGAGATTCATGGAGATTCATGGAGATTCATACAGGAGATTCATGGAGATTCGTCGAGATTCATGGAGATTCATGGAGATTCATGGAGATTTATGGAGGTTCATGGAGGAGATTCATGGAGATTCATGGAGATTCATGGAGGAGATTCATGGAGATTCATACAGGAGATTCATCGAGGAGATTCATGGAGATTCGTGGACATTCATGGAGATTCATGGAGATTCATGGAGATTCGTGGAGGTTCATGGAAATTTTTGGAGGCTCATGGAGGAGATTAATGGAGGTTCATGGAGATTAATGGAGACTCATATAGGAGATTCATGGAGGAGATTCATGGAGATTCGTGGAGATTCATGGAGATTCATGGAGATTCATGCAGATTCATGGAGATTCATGGAGGAGGTTCATGGAGATTCATGGAGATTCATGGAGATTCATACAGGAGATTCATGGAGGAGATTCATGGAGATTCGTGGAGATTCATGGAGATTCATGGAGATTCATGGAGATTCATGGAGATTCATGGAGATTCATGGAGATTTATGGAGGTTCATGGAGGAGATTCATGGAGATTCATGGAGATTCATGGAGATTTATGGAGGTTCATGGAGGAGATTCATGGCGATTCATGGAGGAGATTCATGGAGATTCATACAGGAGATTAATCGAGGAGATTCATGGAGATTCGTGGACATTCATGGAGATTCATGGAGATTCATGGAGATTCGTGGAGATTCATACAGGAGATTCATGGAGGAGATTCATGGAGATTCGTGGAGATTCATGGAGATTCATGGAGATTCATGGAGATTCATGGAGATTCATGGAGATTCATGGACATTCATGGAGATTCATGGAGATTCATGGAGATTCGTGGAGATTCATGGAAATTTTTGGAGGCTCATGGAGGAGATTAATGGAGATTCATGGAGATTCATGGAAATTCATGGAGATTCATGGAGGAGATTCATGGAGATTCATACAGGACATTCATGGAGGAGGTTCATGGAGGTTCATGGAGATTCATGGAGATTCATACAGGAGATTCATGGAGGAGATTCATGGAGGAGATTCATCGAGGAGATTCATGGAGATTCGTGGACATTCATGGAGATTCATGGAGATTCATGGAGATTCGTGGAGGTTCATGGAAATTTTTGGAGGCTCATGGAGGAGATTAATGGAGATGCATGGAGATTCATGGAAATTCATGGAGATTCATGGAGGGGATTCATGGAGATTCATACAGGAGATTCATGGAGGAGGTTCATGGAGATTCATGGAGATTTATGGAGGTTCATGGAGGAGATTCATGGAGATTCATGGAGATTCATGGAGATTCATGGAGATTCATGGACATTCATGGAGATTCATGGAGATTTATGGAGGTTCATGGAGGAGATTCATGGAGATTCATGGAGATTCATGGAGGAGATTCATGGAGATTCATACAGGAGATTCATCGAGGAGATTCATGGAGATTCGTGGAGATTCATGGAGGAGGTTCATGGAGATTCATGGAGATTCATGGAGATTCATACAGGAGATTCATGGAGGAGATTCATGGAGATTCGTGGAGATTCATGGAGATTCATGGAGATTCATGGAGATTCATACAGGAGATTCATCGAGGAGATTCATGGAGATTCGTGGACATTCATGGAGATTCATGGAGATTCATGGAGATTCGTGGAGGTTCATGGAAATTTTTGGAGGCTCATGGAGGAGATTAATGGAGATGCATGGAGATTCATGGAAATTCATGGAGATTCATGGAGGGGATTCATGGAGATTCATACAGGAGATTCATGGAGGAGGTTCATGGAGATTCATGGAGATTTATGGAGGTTCATTGAGAAGATTAATGGAGACTCATACAGGAGATTCATGGAGGAGATTCATGGAGATTCATGGAGATTCATGGAGATTCATGGAGATTCATGGACATTCATGGAGATTCATGGAGATTTATGGAGGTTCATGGAGGAGATTCATGGAGATTCATGGAGATTCATGGAGGAGATTCATGGAGATTCATACAGGAGATTCATCGAGGAGATTCATGGAGATTCGTGGAGATTCATGGAGGAGGTTCATGGAGATTCATGGAGATTCATGGAGATTCATACAGGAGATTCATGGAGGAGATTCATCGAGGAGATTCATGGAGATTCGTGGACATTCATGGAGATTCATGGAGATTCGTGGAGATTCATGGAGATTCATGGAGATTCATGGAGATTTATGGAGGTTCATGGAGGAGATTCATGGAGATTCATGGAGATTCATGGAGGAGATTCATGGAGATTCATACAGGAGATTCATCGAGGAGATTCATGGAGATTCGTGGACATTCATGGAGATTCATGGAGATTCATGGAGATTCGTGGAGGTTCATGGAAATTTTTGGAGGCTCATGGAGGAGATTAATGGAGATGCATGGAGATTCATGGAAATTCATGGAGATTCATGGAGGGGATTCATGGAGATTCATACAGGAGATTCATGGAGGAGGTTCATGGAGATTCATGGAGATTTATGGAGGTTCATTGAGAAGATTAATGGAGACTCATACAGGAGATTCATGGAGGAGATTCATGGAGATTCATGGAGATTCATGGAGATTCATGGAGATTCATGGACATTCATGGAGATTCATGGAGATTTATGGAGGTTCATGGAGGAGATTCATGGAGATTCATGGAGATTCATGGAGGAGATTCATGGAGATTCATACAGGAGATTCATCGAGGAGATTCATGGAGATTCGTGGAGATTCATGGAGGAGGTTCATGGAGATTCATGGAGATTCATGGAGATTCATACAGGAGATTCATGGAGGAGATTCATGGAGATTCGTGGAGATTCATGGAGATTCATGGAGATTCATGGAGATTCATACAGGAGATTCATCGAGGAGATTCATGGAGATTCGTGGACATTCATGGAGATTCATGGAGATTCATGGAGATTCGTGGAGATTCATGGAAATTTTTGGAGGCTCATGGAGGAGATTAATGGAGATTCATGGACATTCATGGAAATTCATGGAGGTTCATACAGGAGATTCATGGAGGAGGTTCATGGAGGTTCATGGAGATTCATGGAGATTCATACAGGAGATTCATGGAGGAGATTCATCGAGGAGATTCATGGAGATTCGTGGACATTCATGGAGATTCATGGAGATTCATGGAGATTCGTGGAGATTCATGGAGGAGGTTCATGGAGATTCATGGAGATTCATGGAGATTCATACAGGAGATTCATGGAGATTCGTCGAGATTCATGGAGATTCATGGAGATTCATGGAGATTTATGGAGGTTCATGGAGGAGATTCATGGAGATTCATGGAGATTCATGGAGGAGATTCATGGAGATTCATACAGGAGATTCATCGAGGAGATTCATGGAGATTCGTGGACATTCATGGAGATTCATGGAGATTCATGGAGATTCGTGGAGGTTCATGGAAATTTTTGGAGGCTCATGGAGGAGATTAATGGAGATTCATGGAGATTCATGGAAATTCATGGCGATTCATGGAGGAGATTCATGGAGATTCATACAGGAGATTCATGGAGGAGGTTCATGGAGGTTCATGGAGATTCATGGAGATTCATACATGAGATTCATGGAGGAGATTCATCGAGGAGATTCATGGAGATTCGTGGACATTCATGGAGATTCATGGAGATTCATGGAGATTCGTGGAGATTCATGGAGATTCATGGAGGAGATTCATGGAGATTCATGGAGATTCATGGAAATTCATGGAGATTTATGGAGGTTCATGGAGGAGATTCATGGAGATTCATGGAGATTCATAGAGGAGATTCATGGAGATTCATACAGGAGATTCATCGAGGAGATTCATGGAGATTCGTGGACATTCATGGAGATTCATGGAGATTCATGGAGATTCATGGAGATTCTTTGAGATTGATGGAGGAGATTCATGGAGATTCGGGGACATTCATGGAGATTCATGGAGATTCATGGAGATTCGTGGAGGTTCATGGAAATTTTTGGAGGCTCATGGAGGAGATTAATGGAGATGCATGGAGATTCATGGAAATTCATGGAGATTCATGGAGGAGATTCATGGAGATTCATGGAGATTCATGGAAATTCATGGAGATTTATGGAGGTTCATGGAGGAGATTCATGGAGATTCATGGAGATTCATAGAGGAGATTCATGGAGATTCATACAGGAGATTCATCGAGGAGATTCATGGAGATTCGGGGACATTCATGGAGATTCATGGAGATTCATGGAGATTCGTGGAGGTTCATGGAAATTTTTGGAGGCTCATGGAGGAGATTAATGGAGATGCATGGAGATTCATGGAAATTCATGGAGATTCATGGAGGAGATTCATGGAGATTCATGGAGATTCATGGAAATTCATGGAGATTTATGGAGGTTCATGGAGGAGATTCATGGAGATTCATGGAGATTCATAGAGGAGATTCATGGAGATTCATACAGGAGATTCATCGAGGAGGTTCATGGAGATTCGTGGACATTCATGGAGATTCATGGAGATTCATGGAGATTCATGGAGATTCTTTGAGATTGATGGAGGAGATTCATGGAGATTCATGGAGATTCATGGAGATTCATACAGGAGATTCATGGAGGAGATTCATGGAGATTCATGGAGATTCATAGAGGAGATTCATGGAGATTCATACAGGAGATTCATCGAGGAGATTCATGGAGATTCGTGGACATTCATGGAGATTCATGGAGATTCATGGAGATTCATGGAGATTCATTGAGATTTGATGGAGGAGATTCATGGAGATTCATGGAGATTCATGGAGATTCATACAGGAGATTCATGGAGGAGATTCATGGAGATTCGTGGAGATTCATGGAGATTCATGGAGACTCATGGAGATTCATGGAGATTTATGGAGGTTCATTGTGGAGATTCATGGAGATTCATGGAGGAGATTCATGGAGATTCATACAGGAGATTCATGGAGATTCATGGAGATTCATACAGGAGATTCATGGAGGAGATTCATGGAGATTCGTGGAGATTCATGGAGATTCATGGAGATTCATGGAGATTCATGGAGATTTATGGAGGTGCATTGTGGAGATTCATGGAGATTCATGGAGGAGATTCATGGAGATTCATACAGGAGATTCATGGAGGAGGTTCATGGAGATTCATACAGGAGATTCATGGAGGAGGTTCATGGAGATTCATGGAGATTTATGGAGGTTCATTGAGGAGATTAATGGAGACTCATGGAGATTCATGGAGGAGATTCTTGGAGATTCATACAGGAGGTTCATGGAGAGGATTCATTTAGATTCATGGAGATTCATGGAGATTCATGGAGATTCATGCAGATTCATGGAGGAGATTCATTGAGATTCATGGAGATTCATGGAGGAGGTTTATGGATATTTATAGAGAAAATTCATGGAGATTCATGGTGATTCATGGAGGAGGTTCATGGAGATTCATGGAGATTCATGGAGATTCATGGAGATTCACGGAGATTCATGGAGATTCGTGGAGGTTCATGGAGGAGATTCGTGGAGATTCATGGAGATTCATGGAGATTCATGGAGATTCGTGGCGATTCATGGAGGAGGTTCATGGAGATTCATGGAGATTCATCGAGATTCATACAGGAGATTCATGGAGGAGATTCATGGAGATTCATGGAGATTCATGGAGATTCATGGAGGAGATTCATGGAGATTCATACAGGAGATTCATCGAGGAGATTCATGGAGATTCGTGGACATTCATGGAGATTCATGGAGATTCATGGAGATTCGTGGAGATTCATGGAAATTTTTGGAGGCTCATGGAGGAGATTAATGGAGATTCATGGAGATTCATGGAAATTCATGGCGATTCATGGAGGAGATTCATGGAGATTCATACAGGAGATTCATGGAGGAGGTTCATGGAGATTCATGGAGGAGATTCATGGAGATTCATGGAGGAGGTTCATGGAGATTCATGGAGATTCATGGAGATTCATGGAGATTCATGGAGATTCATGGAGATTCATGGAGATTTATGGAGGTTCATGGAGGAGATTCATGGAGATTCATGGAGATTCATGGAGATTCATGGAGATTTATGGAGGTTCATGGAGGAGATTCATGGAGATTCATGGAGATTCATGGAGGAGATTCATGGAGATTCATACAGGAGATTCATCGAGGAGATTCATGGAGATTCGTGGACATTCATGGAGATTCATGGAGATTCATGGAGATTCGTGGAGGTTCATGGAAATTTTTGGAGGCTCATGGAGGAGATTAATGGAGATGCATGGAGATTCATGGAAATTCATGGAGATTCATGGAGGAGATTCATGGAGATTCATGGAGATTCATGGAAATTCATGGAGATTTATGGAGGTTCATGGAGGAGATTCATGGAGATTCATGGAGATTCATACAGGAGATTCATCGAGGAGATTCATGGAGATTCGTGGACATTCATGGAGATTCATGGAGATTCATGGAGATTCATGGAGATTCATTGAGATTGATGGAGGAGATTCATGGAGATTCATGGAGATTCATGGAGATTCATACAGGAGATTCATGGAGGAGATTCATGGTGATTCGTGGATATTCATGGAGATTCATGGAGATTCATGGAGATTCATGGAGATTTATGGAGGTTCATTGTGGAGATTCATGGAGATTCATGGAGGAGATTCATGGAGATTCATACAGGAGATTCATGGAGGAGGTTCATGGAGATTCATGGAGATTTATGGAGGTTCATTGAGGAGATTAATGGAGACTCATGGAGATTCATGGAGGAGATTCATGAAGATTCATACAGGATGTTCATGGAGAGGATTCACTTAGATTCATGGAGATTCATGGAGATTCATGCAGATTCATGGAGGAGATTCATTGAGATTCATGGAGATTCATGGAGGAGGTTCATGGATATTTATAGAGAAAATTCATGGAGATTCATACAGGAGATTCATGGAGGAGGTTCATGGAGGTTCATGGAGATTAATGGAGACTCATATAGGAGATTCATGGAGGAGATTCATGGAGATTCGTGGAGATTCATGGAGATTCATGGAGATTCATGCAGATTCATGGAGATTCATGGAGGAGGTTCATGGAGATTCATGGAGATTCATGGAGATTCATACAGGAGATTCATGGAGGAGATTCATGGAGATTCGTGGAGATTCATGGAGATTCATGGAGATTCATGGAGATTCATGGAGATTCATGGAGATTCATGGAGATTTATGGAGGTTCATGGAGGAGATTCATGGAGATTCATGGAGATTCATGGAGATTTATGGAGGTTCATGGAGGAGATTCATGGCGATTCATGGAGGAGATTCATGGAGATTCATACAGGAGATTCATGGAGGAGATTCATGGAGATTCGTGGAGATTCATGGAGATTCATGGAGATTCATGGAGATTCATACAGGAGATTCATCGAGGAGATTCATGGAGATTCGTGGACATTCATGGAGATTCATGGAGATTCATGGAGATTCGTGGAGATTCATGGAAATTTTTGGAGGCTCATGGAGGAGATTAATGGAGATTCATGGACATTCATGGAAATTCATGGAGGTTCATACAGGAGATTCATGGAGGAGGTTCATGGAGGTTCATGGAGATTCATGGAGATTCATACAGGAGATTCATGGAGGAGATTCATCGAGGAGATTCATGGAGATTCGTGGACATTCATGGAGATTCATGGAGATTCATGGAGATTCGTGGAGATTCATGGAGGAGGTTCATGGAGATTCATGGAGATTCATGGAGATTCATACAGGAGATTCATGGAGATTCGTCGAGATTCATGGAGATTCATGGAGATTCATGGAGATTTATGGAGGTTCATGGAGGAGATTCATGGAGATTCATGGAGATTCATGGAGGAGATTCATGGAGATTCATACAGGAGATTCATCGAGGAGATTCATGGAGATTCGTGGACATTCATGGAGATTCATGGAGATTCATGGAGATTCGTGGAGGTTCATGGAAATTTTTGGAGGCTCATGGAGGAGATTAATGGAGATTCATGGAGATTCATGGAAATTCATGGCGATTCATGGAGGAGATTCATGGAGATTCATACAGGAGATTCATGGAGGAGGTTCATGGAGGTTCATGGAGATTCATGGAGATTCATACATGAGATTCATGGAGGAGATTCATCGAGGAGATTCATGGAGATTCGTGGACATTCATGGAGATTCATGGAGATTCATGGAGATTCGTGGAGATTCATGGAGATTCATGGAGGAGATTCATGGAGATTCATGGAGATTCATGGAAATTCATGGAGATTTATGGAGGTTCATGGAGGAGATTCATGGAGATTCATGGAGATTCATAGAGGAGATTCATGGAGATTCATACAGGAGATTCATCGAGGAGATTCATGGAGATTCGTGGACATTCATGGAGATTCATGGAGATTCATGGAGATTCATGGAGATTCTTTGAGATTGATGGAGGAGATTCATGGAGATTCGGGGACATTCATGGAGATTCATGGAGATTCATGGAGATTCGTGGAGGTTCATGGAAATTTTTGGAGGCTCATGGAGGAGATTAATGGAGATGCATGGAGATTCATGGAAATTCATGGAGATTCATGGAGGAGATTCATGGAGATTCATGGAGATTCATGGAAATTCATGGAGATTTATGGAGGTTCATGGAGGAGATTCATGGAGATTCATGGAGATTCATAGAGGAGATTCATGGAGATTCATACAGGAGATTCATCGAGGAGATTCATGGAGATTCGGGGACATTCATGGAGATTCATGGAGATTCATGGAGATTCGTGGAGGTTCATGGAAATTTTTGGAGGCTCATGGAGGAGATTAATGGAGATGCATGGAGATTCATGGAAATTCATGGAGATTCATGGAGGAGATTCATGGAGATTCATGGAGATTCATGGAAATTCATGGAGATTTATGGAGGTTCATGGAGGAGATTCATGGAGATTCATGGAGATTCATAGAGGAGATTCATGGAGATTCATACAGGAGATTCATCGAGGAGGTTCATGGAGATTCGTGGACATTCATGGAGATTCATGGAGATTCATGGAGATTCATGGAGATTCTTTGAGATTGATGGAGGAGATTCATGGAGATTCATGGAGATTCATGGAGATTCATACAGGAGATTCATGGAGGAGATTCATGGAGATTCATGGAGATTCATAGAGGAGATTCATGGAGATTCATACAGGAGATTCATCGAGGAGATTCATGGAGATTCGTGGACATTCATGGAGATTCATGGAGATTCATGGAGATTCATGGAGATTCATTGAGATTTGATGGAGGAGATTCATGGAGATTCATGGAGATTCATGGAGATTCATACAGGAGATTCATGGAGGAGATTCATGGAGATTCGTGGAGATTCATGGAGATTCATGGAGACTCATGGAGATTCATGGAGATTTATGGAGGTTCATTGTGGAGATTCATGGAGATTCATGGAGGAGATTCATGGAGATTCATACAGGAGATTCATGGAGGAGGTTCATGGAGATTCATGGAGATTCATGGAGATTCATACAGGAGATTCATGGAGGAGATTCATGGAGATTCGTGGAGATTCATGGAGATTCATGGAGATTCATGGAGATTCATGGAGATTTATGGAGGTGCATTGTGGAGATTCATGGAGATTCATGGAGGAGATTCATGGAGATTCATACAGGAGATTCATGGAGGAGGTTCATGGAGATTCATACAGGAGATTCATGGAGGAGGTTCATGGAGATTCATGGAGATTTATGGAGGTTCATTGAGGAGATTAATGGAGACTCATGGAGATTCATGGAGGAGATTCTTGGAGATTCATACAGGAGGTTCATGGAGAGGATTCATTTAGATTCATGGAGATTCATGGAGATTCATGGAGATTCATGCAGATTCATGGAGGAGATTCATTGAGATTCATGGAGATTCATGGAGGAGGTTTATGGATATTTATAGAGAAAATTCATGGAGATTCATGGTGATTCATGGAGGAGGTTCATGGAGATTCATGGAGATTCATGGAGATTCATGGAGATTCACGGAGATTCATGGAGATTCGTGGAGGTTCATGGAGGAGATTCGTGGAGATTCATGGAGATTCATGGAGATTCATGGAGATTCGTGGCGATTCATGGAGGAGGTTCATGGAGATTCATGGAGATTCATCGAGATTCATACAGGAGATTCATGGAGGAGATTCATGGAGATTCATGGAGATTCATGGAGATTCATGGAGGAGATTCATGGAGATTCATACAGGAGATTCATCGAGGAGATTCATGGAGATTCGTGGACATTCATGGAGATTCATGGAGATTCATGGAGATTCGTGGAGATTCATGGAAATTTTTGGAGGCTCATGGAGGAGATTAATGGAGATTCATGGAGATTCATGGAAATTCATGGCGATTCATGGAGGAGATTCATGGAGATTCATACAGGAGATTCATGGAGGAGGTTCATGGAGATTCATGGAGGAGATTCATGGAGATTCATGGAGGAGGTTCATGGAGATTCATGGAGATTCATGGAGATTCATGGAGATTCATGGAGATTCATGGAGATTCATGGAGATTTATGGAGGTTCATGGAGGAGATTCATGGAGATTCATGGAGATTCATGGAGATTCATGGAGATTTATGGAGGTTCATGGAGGAGATTCATGGAGATTCATGGAGATTCATGGAGGAGATTCATGGAGATTCATACAGGAGATTCATCGAGGAGATTCATGGAGATTCGTGGACATTCATGGAGATTCATGGAGATTCATGGAGATTCGTGGAGGTTCATGGAAATTTTTGGAGGCTCATGGAGGAGATTAATGGAGATGCATGGAGATTCATGGAAATTCATGGAGATTCATGGAGGAGATTCATGGAGATTCATGGAGATTCATGGAAATTCATGGAGATTTATGGAGGTTCATGGAGGAGATTCATGGAGATTCATGGAGATTCATACAGGAGATTCATCGAGGAGATTCATGGAGATTCGTGGACATTCATGGAGATTCATGGAGATTCATGGAGATTCATGGAGATTCATTGAGATTGATGGAGGAGATTCATGGAGATTCATGGAGATTCATGGAGATTCATACAGGAGATTCATGGAGGAGATTCATGGTGATTCGTGGATATTCATGGAGATTCATGGAGATTCATGGAGATTCATGGAGATTTATGGAGGTTCATTGTGGAGATTCATGGAGATTCATGGAGGAGATTCATGGAGATTCATACAGGAGATTCATGGAGGAGGTTCATGGAGATTCATGGAGATTTATGGAGGTTCATTGAGGAGATTAATGGAGACTCATGGAGATTCATGGAGGAGATTCATGAAGATTCATACAGGATGTTCATGGAGAGGATTCACTTAGATTCATGGAGATTCATGGAGATTCATGCAGATTCATGGAGGAGATTCATTGAGATTCATGGAGATTCATGGAGGAGGTTCATGGATATTTATAGAGAAAATTCATGGAGATTCATACAGGAGATTCATGGAGGAGGTTCATGGAGGTTCATGGAGATTAATGGAGACTCATATAGGAGATTCATGGAGGAGATTCATGGAGATTCGTGGAGATTCATGGAGATTCATGGAGATTCATGCAGATTCATGGAGATTCATGGAGGAGGTTCATGGAGATTCATGGAGATTCATGGAGATTCATACAGGAGATTCATGGAGGAGATTCATGGAGATTCGTGGAGATTCATGGAGATTCATGGAGATTCATGGAGATTCATGGAGATTCATGGAGATTCATGGAGATTTATGGAGGTTCATGGAGGAGATTCATGGAGATTCATGGAGATTCATGGAGATTTATGGAGGTTCATGGAGGAGATTCATGGCGATTCATGGAGGAGATTCATGGAGATTCATACAGGAGATTAATCGAGGAGATTCATGGAGATTCGTGGACATTCATGGAGATTCATGGAGATTCATGGAGATTCGTGGAGATTCATACAGGAGATTCATGGAGGAGATTCATGGAGATTCGTGGAGATTCATGGAGATTCATGGAGATTCATGGAGATTCATGGAGATTCATGGAGATTCATGGACATTCATGGAGATTCATGGAGATTCATGGAGATTCGTGGAGATTCATGGAAATTTTTGGAGGCTCATGGAGGAGATTAATGGAGATTCATGGAGATTCATGGAAATTCATGGAGATTCATGGAGGAGATTCATGGAGATTCATACAGGACATTCATGGAGGAGGTTCATGGAGGTTCATGGAGATTCATGGAGATTCATACAGGAGATTCATGGAGGAGATTCATGGAGGAGATTCATCGAGGAGATTCATGGAGATTCGTGGACATTCATGGAGATTCATGGAGATTCATGGAGATTCGTGGAGGTTCATGGAAATTTTTGGAGGCTCATGGCGGAGATTAATGGAGATGCATGGAGATTCATGGAAATTCATGGAGATTCATGGAGGGGATTCATGGAGATTCATACAGGAGATTCATGGAGGAGGTTCATGGAGATTCATGGAGATTTATGGAGGTTCATGGAGGAGATTCATGGAGATTCATGGAGATTCATGGAGATTCATGGAGATTCATGGACATTCATGGAGATTCATGGAGATTTATGGAGGTTCATGGAGGAGATTCATGGAGATTCATGGAGATTCATGGAGGAGATTCATGGAGATTCATCGAGGAGATTCATGGAGATTCGTGGAGATTCATGGAGGAGGTTCATGGAGATTCATGGAGATTTATGGAGGTTCATTGAGGAGATTAATGGAGACTCATATAGGAGATTCATGGAGGAGATTCATGGAGATTCGTGGAGATTCATGGAGATTCATGGAGATTCATGCAGATTCATGGAGATTCATGGAGGAGGTTCATGGAGATTCATGGAGATTCATGGAGATTCATACAGGAGATTCATGGAGGAGATTCATGGAGATTCGTGGAGATTCATGGAGATTCATGGAGATTCATGGAGATTCATGGAGATTCATGGAGATTCATGGAGATTTATGGAGGTTCATGGAGGAGATTCATGGAGATTCATGGAGATTCATGGAGATTTATGGAGGTTCATGGAGGAGATTCATGGCGATTCATGGAGGAGATTCATGGAGATTCATACAGGAGATTAATCGAGGAGATTCATGGAGATTCGTGGACATTCATGGAGATTCATGGAGATTCATGGAGATTCGTGGAGATTCATACAGGAGATTCATACAGGAGATTCATGGAGATCATTGGAGATTCATACAGAAGATTCATACAGGCGATTCATGGAGATTCATGGAGGTTCATGGAGGAGATTCATGGAGATTCATGGAGATTCATAGAGGAGATTCATGGAGATTCATACAGGAGATTCATCGAGGAGATTCATGTAGATTTGTGGACATTCATGGAGATTCATGGAGATTCATGGAGATTCGTGGAGATTCATGGAGATTCATGGACATTCATGGAGATTCATGGAGATTTATGGAGGTTCATGGAGGAGATTCATGGAGATTCATACAGGAGATTCATGGAGATTCATGGAGGAGATTCATGGAGATTCATGGAGGAGGTTCATGGAGATTCATGGAGATTCATGGAGATTCATGGAGATTCATGGAGATTCATGGAGATTCATGGAGATTTATGGAGGTTCATGGAGGAGATTCATGGAGATTCATGGAGATTCATGGAGATTCATGGAGATTTATGGAGGTTCATGGAGGAGATTCATGGAGATTCATGGAGATTCATGGAGGAGATTCATGGAGATTCATACAGGAGATTCATCGAGGAGATTCATGGAGATTCGTGGACATTCATGGAGATTCATGGAGATTCATGGAGATTCGTGGAGGTTCATGGAAATTTTTGGAGGCTCATGGAGGAGATTAATGGAGATGCATGGAGATTCATGGAAATTCATGGAGATTCATGGAGGAGATTCATGGAGATTCATGGAGATTCATGGAAATTCATGGAGATTTATGGAGGTTCATGGAGGAGATTCATGGAGATTCATGGAGATTCATACAGGAGATTCATCGAGGAGATTCATGGAGATTCGTGGACATTCATGGAGATTCATGGAGATTCATGGAGATTCATGGAGATTCATTGAGATTGATGGAGGAGATTCATGGAGATTCATGGAGATTCATGGAGATTCATACAGGAGATTCATGGAGGAGATTCATGGTGATTCGTGGATATTCATGGAGATTCATGGAGATTCATGGAGATTCATGGAGATTTATGGAGGTTCATTGTGGAGATTCATGGAGATTCATGGAGGAGATTCATGGAGATTCATACAGGAGATTCATGGAGGAGGTTCATGGAGATTCATGGAGATTTATGGAGGTTCATTGAGGAGATTAATGGAGACTCATGGAGATTCATGGAGGAGATTCATGAAGATTCATACAGGATGTTCATGGAGAGGATTCACTTAGATTCATGGAGATTCATGGAGATTCATGCAGATTCATGGAGGAGATTCATTGAGATTCATGGAGATTCATGGAGGAGGTTCATGGATATTTATAGAGAAAATTCATGGAGATTCATACAGGAGATTCATGGAGGAGGTTCATGGAGGTTCATGGAGATTAATGGAGACTCATATAGGAGATTCATGGAGGAGATTCATGGAGATTCGTGGAGATTCATGGAGATTCATGGAGATTCATGCAGATTCATGGAGATTCATGGAGGAGGTTCATGGAGATTCATGGAGATTCATGGAGATTCATACAGGAGATTCATGGAGGAGATTCATGGAGATTCGTGGAGATTCATGGAGATTCATGGAGATTCATGGAGATTCATGGAGATTCATGGAGATTCATGGAGATTTATGGAGGTTCATGGAGGAGATTCATGGAGATTCATGGAGATTCATGGAGATTTATGGAGGTTCATGGAGGAGATTCATGGCGATTCATGGAGGAGATTCATGGAGATTCATACAGGAGATTAATCGAGGAGATTCATGGAGATTCGTGGACATTCATGGAGATTCATGGAGATTCGTGGAGATTCATACAGGAGATTCATGGAGGAGATTCATGGAGATTCGTGGAGATTCATGGAGATTCATGGAGATTCATGGAGATTCATGGAGATTCATGGAGATTCATGGACATTCATGGAGATTCATGGAGATTCATGGAGATTCGTGGAGATTCATGGAAATTTTTGGAGGCTCATGGAGGAGATTAATGGAGATTCATGGAGATTCATGGAAATTCATGGAGATTCATGGAGGAGATTCATGGAGATTCATACAGGACATTCATGGAGGAGGTTCATGGAGGTTCATGGAGATTCATGGAGATTCATACAGGAGATTCATGGAGGAGATTCATGGAGGAGATTCATCGAGGAGATTCATGGAGATTCGTGGACATTCATGGAGATTCATGGAGATTCATGGAGATTCGTGGAGGTTCATGGAAATTTTTGGAGGCTCATGGAGGAGATTAATGGAGATGCATGGAGATTCATGGAAATTCATGGAGATTCATGGAGGGGATTCATGGAGATTCATACAGGAGATTCATGGAGGAGGTTCATGGAGATTCATGGAGATTTATGGAGGTTCATGGAGGAGATTCATGGAGATTCATGGAGATTCATGGAGATTCATGGAGATTCATGGACATTCATGGAGATTCATGGAGATTTATGGAGGTTCATGGAGGAGATTCATGGAGATTCATGGAGATTCATGGAGGAGATTCATGGAGATTCATACAGGAGATTCATCGAGGAGATTCATGGAGATTCGTGGAGATTCATGGAGGAGGTTCATGGAGATTCATGGAGATTCATGGAGATTCATACAGGAGATTCATGGAGGAGATTCATGGAGATTCGTGGAGATTCATGGAGATTCATGGAGATTCATGGAGATTCATACAGGAGATTCATCGAGGAGATTCATGGAGATTCGTGGACATTCATGGAGATTCATGGAGATTCATGGAGATTCGTGGAGGTTCATGGAAATTTTTGGAGGCTCATGGAGGAGATTAATGGAGATGCATGGAGATTCATGGAAATTCATGGAGATTCATGGAGGGGATTCATGGAGATTCATACAGGAGATTCATGGAGGAGGTTCATGGAGATTCATGGAGATTTATGGAGGTTCATTGAGAAGATTAATGGAGACTCATACAGGAGATTCATGGAGGAGATTCATGGAGATTCATGGAGATTCATGGAGATTCATGGAGATTCATGGACATTCATGGAGATTCATGGAGATTTATGGAGGTTCATGGAGGAGATTCATGGAGATTCATGGAGATTCATGGAGGAGATTCATGGAGATTCATACAGGAGATTCATCGAGGAGATTCATGGAGATTCGTGGAGATTCATGGAGGAGGTTCATGGAGATTCATGGAGATTCATGGAGATTCATACAGGAGATTCATGGAGGAGATTCATCGAGGAGATTCATGGAGATTCGTGGACATTCATGGAGATTCATGGAGATTCGTGGAGATTCATGGAGATTCATGGAGATTCATGGAGATTTATGGAGGTTCATGGAGGAGATTCATGGAGATTCATGGAGATTCATGGAGGAGATTCATGGAGATTCATACAGGAGATTCATCGAGGAGATTCATGGAGATTCGTGGACATTCATGGAGATTCATGGAGATTCATGGAGATTCGTGGAGGTTCATGGAAATTTTTGGAGGCTCATGGAGGAGATTAATGGAGATGCATGGAGATTCATGGAAATTCATGGAGATTCATGGAGGGGATTCATGGAGATTCATACAGGAGATTCATGGAGGAGGTTCATGGAGATTCATGGAGATTTATGGAGGTTCATTGAGAAGATTAATGGAGACTCATACAGGAGATTCATGGAGGAGATTCATGGAGATTCATGGAGATTCATGGAGATTCATGGAGATTCATGGACATTCATGGAGATTCATGGAGATTTATGGAGGTTCATGGAGGAGATTCATGGAGATTCATGGAGATTCATGGAGGAGATTCATGGAGATTCATACAGGAGATTCATCGAGGAGATTCATGGAGATTCGTGGAGATTCATGGAGGAGGTTCATGGAGATTCATGGAGATTCATGGAGATTCATACAGGAGATTCATGGAGGAGATTCATGGAGATTCGTGGAGATTCATGGAGATTCATGGAGATTCATGGAGATTCATACAGGAGATTCATCGAGGAGATTCATGGAGATTCGTGGACATTCATGGAGATTCATGGAGATTCATGGAGATTCGTGGAGATTCATGGAAATTTTTGGAGGCTCATGGAGGAGATTAATGGAGATTCATGGACATTCATGGAAATTCATGGAGGTTCATACAGGAGATTCATGGAGGAGGTTCATGGAGGTTCATGGAGATTCATGGAGATTCATACAGGAGATTCATGGAGGAGATTCATCGAGGAGATTCATGGAGATTCGTGGACATTCATGGAGATTCATGGAGATTCATGGAGATTCGTGGAGATTCATGGAGGAGGTTCATGGAGATTCATGGAGATTCATGGAGATTCATACAGGAGATTCATGGAGATTCGTCGAGATTCATGGAGATTCATGGAGATTCATGGAGATTTATGGAGGTTCATGGAGGAGATTCATGGAGATTCATGGAGATTCATGGAGGAGATTCATGGAGATTCATACAGGAGATTCATCGAGGAGATTCATGGAGATTCGTGGACATTCATGGAGATTCATGGAGATTCATGGAGATTCGTGGAGGTTCATGGAAATTTTTGGAGGCTCATGGAGGAGATTAATGGAGATTCATGGAGATTCATGGAAATTCATGGCGATTCATGGAGGAGATTCATGGAGATTCATACAGGAGATTCATGGAGGAGGTTCATGGAGGTTCATGGAGATTCATGGAGATTCATACATGAGATTCATGGAGGAGATTCATCGAGGAGATTCATGGAGATTCGTGGACATTCATGGAGATTCATGGAGATTCATGGAGATTCGTGGAGATTCATGGAGATTCATGGAGGAGATTCATGGAGATTCATGGAGATTCATGGAAATTCATGGAGATTTATGGAGGTTCATGGAGGAGATTCATGGAGATTCATGGAGATTCATAGAGGAGATTCATGGAGATTCATACAGGAGATTCATCGAGGAGATTCATGGAGATTCGTGGACATTCATGGAGATTCATGGAGATTCATGGAGATTCATGGAGATTCTTTGAGATTGATGGAGGAGATTCATGGAGATTCGGGGACATTCATGGAGATTCATGGAGATTCATGGAGATTCGTGGAGGTTCATGGAAATTTTTGGAGGCTCATGGAGGAGATTAATGGAGATGCATGGAGATTCATGGAAATTCATGGAGATTCATGGAGGAGATTCATGGAGATTCATGGAGATTCATGGAAATTCATGGAGATTTATGGAGGTTCATGGAGGAGATTCATGGAGATTCATGGAGATTCATAGAGGAGATTCATGGAGATTCATACAGGAGATTCATCGAGGAGATTCATGGAGATTCGGGGACATTCATGGAGATTCATGGAGATTCATGGAGATTCGTGGAGGTTCATGGAAATTTTTGGAGGCTCATGGAGGAGATTAATGGAGATGCATGGAGATTCATGGAAATTCATGGAGATTCATGGAGGAGATTCATGGAGATTCATGGAGATTCATGGAAATTCATGGAGATTTATGGAGGTTCATGGAGGAGATTCATGGAGATTCATGGAGATTCATAGAGGAGATTCATGGAGATTCATACAGGAGATTCATCGAGGAGGTTCATGGAGATTCGTGGACATTCATGGAGATTCATGGAGATTCATGGAGATTCATGGAGATTCTTTGAGATTGATGGAGGAGATTCATGGAGATTCATGGAGATTCATGGAGATTCATACAGGAGATTCATGGAGGAGATTCATGGAGATTCATGGAGATTCATAGAGGAGATTCATGGAGATTCATACAGGAGATTCATCGAGGAGATTCATGGAGATTCGTGGACATTCATGGAGATTCATGGAGATTCATGGAGATTCATGGAGATTCATGGAGATTCATTGAGATTTGATGGAGGAGATTCATGGAGATTCATGGAGATTCATGGAGATTCATACAGGAGATTCATGGAGGAGATTCATGGAGATTCGTGGAGATTCATGGAGATTCATGGAGACTCATGGAGATTCATGGAGATTTATGGAGGTTCATTGTGGAGATTCATGGAGATTCATGGAGGAGATTCATGGAGATTCATACAGGAGATTCATGGAGGAGGTTCATGGAGATTCATGGAGATTCATGGAGATTCATACAGGAGATTCATGGAGGAGATTCATGGAGATTCGTGGAGATTCATGGAGATTCATGGAGATTCATGGAGATTCATGGAGATTTATGGAGGTGCATTGTGGAGATTCATGGAGATTCATGGAGGAGATTCATGGAGATTCATACAGGAGATTCATGGAGGAGGTTCATGGAGATTCATACAGGAGATTCATGGAGGAGGTTCATGGAGATTCATGGAGATTTATGGAGGTTCATTGAGGAGATTAATGGAGACTCATGGAGATTCATGGAGGAGATTCTTGGAGATTCATACAGGAGGTTCATGGAGAGGATTCATTTAGATTCATGGAGATTCATGGAGATTCATGGAGATTCATGCAGATTCATGGAGGAGATTCATTGAGATTCATGGAGATTCATGGAGGAGGTTTATGGATATTTATAGAGAAAATTCATGGAGATTCATGGTGATTCATGGAGGAGGTTCATGGAGATTCATGGAGATTCATGGAGATTCATGGAGATTCACGGAGATTCATGGAGATTCGTGGAGGTTCATGGAGGAGATTCGTGGAGATTCATGGAGATTCATGGAGATTCATGGAGATTCGTGGCGATTCATGGAGGAGGTTCATGGAGATTCATGGAGATTCATCGAGATTCATACAGGAGATTCATGGAGGAGATTCATGGAGATTCATGGAGATTCATGGAGATTCATGGAGGAGATTCATGGAGATTCATACAGGAGATTCATCGAGGAGATTCATGGAGATTCGTGGACATTCATGGAGATTCATGGAGATTCATGGAGATTCGTGGAGATTCATGGAAATTTTTGGAGGCTCATGGAGGAGATTAATGGAGATTCATGGAGATTCATGGAAATTCATGGCGATTCATGGAGGAGATGCATGGAGATTCATACAGGAGATTCATGGAGGAGGTTCATGGAGGTTCATGGAGATTCATGGAGATTCATACATGAGATTCATGGAGGAGATTCATCGAGGAGATTCATGGAGATTCGTGGACATTCATGGAGATTCATGGAGATTCGTGGAGATTCATGGAGATTCATGGAGGAGATTCATGGAGATTCATGGAGATTCATGGAAATTCATGGAGATTTATGGAGGTTCATGGAGGAGATTCATGGAGATTCATGGAGATTCATAGAGGAGATTCATGGAGATTCATACAGGAGATTCATCGAGGAGATTCATGGAGATTCGTGGACATTCATGGAGATTCATGGAGATTCATGGAGATTCATGGAGATTCTTTGAGATTGATGGAGGAGATTCATGGAGATTCATGGAGATTCAGGGAGATTCATACAGGAGATTCATGGAGGAGATTCATGGAGATTCATGGAGATTCATAGAGGAGATTCATGGAGATTCATACAGGAGATTCATCGAGGAGATTCATGGAGATTCGTGGACATTCATGGAGATTCATGGAGATTCATGGAGATTCATGGAGATTCATTGAGATTTGATGGAGGAGATTCATGGAGATTCATGGAGATTCATGGAGATTCATACAGGAGATTCATGGAGGAGATTCATGGAGATTCGTGGAGATTCATGGAGATTCATGGAGACTCATGGAGATTCATGGAGATTTATGGAGGTTCATTGTGGAGATTCATGGAGATTCATGGAGGAGATTCATGGAGATTCATACAGGAGATTCATGGAGGAGGTTCATGGAGATTCATGGAGATTCATGGAGATTCATACAGGAGATTCATGGAGGAGATTCATGGAGATTCGTGGAGATTCATGGAGATTCATGGAGATTCATGGAGATTCATGGAGATTTATGGAGGTGCATTGTGGAGATTCATGGAGATTCATGGAGGAGATTCATGGAGATTCATACAGGAGATTCATCGAGGAGGTTCATGGAGATTCGTGGACATTCATGGAGATTCATGGAGATTCATGGAGATTCATGGAGATTCTTTGAGATTGATGGAGGAGATTCATGGAGATTCATGGAGATTCATGGAGATTCATACAGGAGATTCATGGAGGAGATTCATGGAGATTCATGGAGATTCATAGAGGAGATTCATGGAGATTCATACAGGAGATTCATCGAGGAGATTCATGGAGATTCGTGGACATTCATGGAGATTCATGGAGATTCATGGAGATTCATGGAGATTCATTGAGATTTGATGGAGGAGATTCATGGAGATTCATGGAGATTCATGGAGATTCATACAGGAGATTCATGGAGGAGATTCATGGAGATTCGTGGAGATTCATGGAGATTCATGGAGACTCATGGAGATTCATGGAGATTTATGGAGGTTCATTGTGGAGATTCATGGAGATTCATGGAGGAGATTCATGGAGATTCATACAGGAGATTCATGGAGGAGGTTCATGGAGATTCATGGAGATTCATGGAGATTCATACAGGAGATTCATGGAGGAGATTCATGGAGATTCGTGGAGATTCATGGAGATTCATGGAGATTCATGGAGATTCATGGAGATTTATGGAGGTGCATTGTGGAGATTCATGGAGATTCATGGAGGAGATTCATGGAGATTCATACAGGAGATTCATGGAGGAGGTTCATGGAGATTCATACAGGAGATTCATGGAGGAGGTTCATGGAGATTCATGGAGATTTATGGAGGTTCATTGAGGAGATTAATGGAGACTCATGGAGATTCATGGAGGAGATTCTTGGAGATTCATACAGGAGGTTCATGGAGAGGATTCATTTAGATTCATGGAGATTCATGGAGATTCATGGAGATTCATGCAGATTCATGGAGGAGATTCATTGAGATTCATGGAGATTCATGGAGGAGGTTTATGGATATTTATAGAGAAAATTCATGGAGATTCATGGTGATTCATGGAGGAGGTTCATGGAGATTCATGGAGATTCATGGAGATTCATGGAGATTCACGGAGATTCATGGAGATTCGTGGAGGTTCATGGAGGAGATTCGTGGAGATTCATGGAGATTCATGGAGATTCATGGAGATTCGTGGAGGTTCATGGAAATTTTTGGAGGCTCATGGAGGAGATTAATGGAGATGCATGGAGATTCATGGAAATTCATGGAGATTCATGGAGGAGATTCATGGAGATTCATGGAGATTCATGGAAATTCATGGAGATTTATGGAGGTTCATGGAGGAGATTCATGGAGATTCATGGAGATTCATAGAGGAGATTCATGGAGATTCATACAGGAGATTCATCGAGGAGGTTCATGGAGATTCGTGGACATTCATGGAGATTCATGGAGGAGATTCATGGAGATTCATGGAGATTCATGGAAATTCATGGAGATTTATGGACATTCATGGAGATTCATGGAGATTCATGGAGATTCGTGGAGGTTCATGGAAATTTTTGGAGGCTCATGGAGGAGATTAATGGAGATGCATGGAGATTCATGGAAATTCATGGAGATTCATGGAGGAGATTCATGGAGATTCATGGAGATTCATGGAAATTCATGGAGATTTATGGAGGTTCATGGAGGAGATTCATGGAGATTCATGGAGATTCATAGAGGAGATTCATGGAGATTCATACAGGAGATTCATCGAGGAGGTTCATGGAGATTCGTGGACATTCATGGAGATTCATGGAGATTCATGGAGATTCATGGAGATTCTTTGAGATTGATGGAGGAGATTCATGGAGATTCATGGAGATTCATGGAGATTCATACAGGAGATTCATGGAGGAGATTCATGGAGATTCATGGAGATTCATAGAGGAGATTCATGGAGATTCATACAGGAGATTCATCGAGGAGATTCATGGAGATTCGTGGACATTCATGGAGATTCATGGAGATTCATGGAGATTCATGGAGATTCATTGAGATTTGATGGAGGAGATTCATGGAGATTCATGGAGATTCATGGAGATTCATACAGGAGATTCATGGAGGAGATTCATGGAGATTCGTGGAGATTCATGGAGATTCATGGAGACTCATGGAGATTCATGGAGATTTATGGAGGTTCATTGTGGAGATTCATGGAGATTCATGGAGGAGATTCATGGAGATTCATACAGGAGATTCATGGAGGAGGTTCATGGAGATTCATGGAGATTCATGGAGATTCATACAGGAGATTCATGGAGGAGATTCATGGAGATTCGTGGAGATTCATGGAGATTCATGGAGATTCATGGAGATTCATGGAGATTTATGGAGGTGCATTGTGGAGATTCATGGAGATTCATGGAGGAGATTCATGGAGATTCATACAGGAGATTCATGGAGGAGGTTCATGGAGATTCATACAGGAGATTCATGGAGGAGGTTCATGGAGATTCATGGAGATTTATGGAGGTTCATTGAGGAGATTAATGGAGACTCATGGAGATTCATGGAGGAGATTCTTGGAGATTCATACAGGAGGTTCATGGAGAGGATTCATTTAGATTCATGGAGATTCATGGAGATTCATGGAGATTCATGCAGATTCATGGAGGAGATTCATTGAGATTCATGGAGATTCATGGAGGAGGTTTATGGATATTTATAGAGAAAATTCATGGAGATTCATGGTGATTCATGGAGGAGGTTCATGGAGATTCATGGAGATTCATGGAGATTCATGGAGATTCACGGAGATTCATGGAGATTCGTGGAGGTTCATGGAGGAGATTCGTGGAGATTCATGGAGATTCATGGAGATTCATGGAGATTCGTGGCGATTCATGGAGGAGGTTCATGGAGATTCATGGAGATTCATCGAGATTCATACAGGAGATTCATGGAGGAGATTCATGGAGATTCATGGAGATTCATGGAGATTCATGGAGGAGATTCATGGAGATTCATACAGGAGATTCATCGAGGAGATTCATGGAGATTCGTGGACATTCATGGAGATTCATGGAGATTCATGGAGATTCGTGGAGATTCATGGAAATTTTTGGAGGCTCATGGAGGAGATTAATGGAGATTCATGGAGATTCATGGAAATTCATGGCGATTCATGGAGGAGATTCATGGAGATTCATACAGGAGATTCATGGAGGAGGTTCATGGAGGTTCATGGAGATTCATGGAGATTCATACATGAGATTCATGGAGGAGATTCATCGAGGAGATTCATGGAGATTCGTGGACATTCATGGAGATTCATGGAGATTCGTGGAGATTCATGGAGATTCATGGAGGAGATTCATGGAGATTCATGGAGATTCATGGAAATTCATGGAGATTTATGGAGGTTCATGGAGGAGATTCATGGAGATTCATGGAGATTCATAGAGGAGATTCATGGAGATTCATACAGGAGATTCATCGAGGAGATTCATGGAGATTCGTGGACATTCATGGAGATTCATGGAGATTCATGGAGATTCATGGAGATTCTTTGAGATTGATGGAGGAGATTCATGGAGATTCATGGAGATTCAGGGAGATTCATACAGGAGATTCATGGAGGAGATTCATGGAGATTCATGGAGATTCATAGAGGAGATTCATGGAGATTCATACAGGAGATTCATCGAGGAGATTCATGGAGATTCGTGGACATTCATGGAGATTCATGGAGATTCATGGAGATTCATGGAGATTCATTGAGATTTGATGGAGGAGATTCATGGAGATTCATGGAGATTCATGGAGATTCATACAGGAGATTCATGGAGGAGATTCATGGAGATTCGTGGAGATTCATGGAGATTCATGGAGACTCATGGAGATTCATGGAGATTTATGGAGGTTCATTGTGGAGATTCATGGAGATTCATGGAGGAGATTCATGGAGATTCATACAGGAGATTCATGGAGGAGGTTCATGGAGATTCATGGAGATTCATGGAGATTCATACAGGAGATTCATGGAGGAGATTCATGGAGATTCGTGGAGATTCATGGAGATTCATGGAGATTCATGGAGATTCATGGAGATTTATGGAGGTGCATTGTGGAGATTCATGGAGATTCATGGAGGAGATTCATGGAGATTCATACAGGAGATTCATCGAGGAGGTTCATGGAGATTCGTGGACATTCATGGAGATTCATGGAGATTCATGGAGATTCATGGAGATTCTTTGAGATTGATGGAGGAGATTCATGGAGATTCATGGAGATTCATGGAGATTCATACAGGAGATTCATGGAGGAGATTCATGGAGATTCATGGAGATTCATAGAGGAGATTCATGGAGATTCATACAGGAGATTCATCGAGGAGATTCATGGAGATTCGTGGACATTCATGGAGATTCATGGAGATTCATGGAGATTCATGGAGATTCATTGAGATTTGATGGAGGAGATTCATGGAGATTCATGGAGATTCATGGAGATTCATACAGGAGATTCATGGAGGAGATTCATGGAGATTCGTGGAGATTCATGGAGATTCATGGAGACTCATGGAGATTCATGGAGATTTATGGAGGTTCATTGTGGAGATTCATGGAGATTCATGGAGGAGATTCATGGAGATTCATACAGGAGATTCATGGAGGAGGTTCATGGAGATTCATGGAGATTCATGGAGATTCATACAGGAGATTCATGGAGGAGATTCATGGAGATTCGTGGAGATTCATGGAGATTCATGGAGATTCATGGAGATTCATGGAGATTTATGGAGGTGCATTGTGGAGATTCATGGAGATTCATGGAGGAGATTCATGGAGATTCATACAGGAGATTCATGGAGGAGGTTCATGGAGATTCATACAGGAGATTCATGGAGGAGGTTCATGGAGATTCATGGAGATTTATGGAGGTTCATTGAGGAGATTAATGGAGACTCATGGAGATTCATTGAGGAGATTCTTGGAGATTCATACAGGAGGTTCATGGAGAGGATTCATTTAGATTCATGGAGATTCATGGAGATTCATGGAGATTCATGCAGATTCATGGAGGAGATTCATTGAGATTCATGGAGATTCATGGAGGAGGTTTATGGATATTTATAGAGAAAATTCATGGAGATTCATGGTGATTCATGGAGGAGGTTCATGGAGATTCATGGAGATTCATGGAGATTCATGGAGATTCACGGAGATTCATGGAGATTCGTGGAGGTTCATGGAGGAGATTCGTGGAGATTCATGGAGATTCATGGAGATTCATGGAGATTCGTGGCGATTCATGGAGGAGGTTCATGGAGATTCATGGAGATTCATCGAGATTCATACAGGAGATTCATGGAGGAGATTCATGGAGATTCATGGAGATTCATGGAGATTCATGGAGGAGATTCATGGAGATTCATACAGGAGATTCATCGAGGAGATTCATGGAGATTCGTGGACATTCATGGAGATTCATGGAGATTTATGGAGGTGCATTGTGGAGATTCATGGAGATTCATGGAGGAGATTCATGGAGATTCATACAGGAGATTCATGGAGGAGGTTCATGGAGATTCATACAGGAGATTCATGGAGGAGGTTCATGGAGATTCATGGAGATTTATGGAGGTTCATTGAGGAGATTAATGGAGACTCATGGAGATTCATGGAGGAGATTCTTGGAGATTCATACAGGAGGTTCATGGAGAGGATTCATTTAGATTCATGGAGATTCATGGAGATTCATGGAGATTCATGCAGATTCATGGAGGAGATTCATTGAGATTCATGGAGATTCATGGAGGAGGTTTATGGATATTTATAGAGAAAATTCATGGAGATTCATGGTGATTCATGGAGGAGGTTCATGGAGATTCATGGAGATTCATGGAGATTCATGGAGATTCACGGAGATTCATGGAGATTCGTGGAGGTTCATGGAGGAGATTCGTGGAGATTCATGGAGATTCATGGAGATTCATGGAGATTCGTGGCGATTCATGGAGGAGGTTCATGGAGATTCATGGAGATTCATCGAGATTCATACAGGAGATTCATGGAGGAGATTCATGGAGATTCATGGAGATTCATGGAGATTCATGGAGGAGATTCATGGAGATTCATACAGGAGATTCATCGAGGAGATTCATGGAGATTCGTGGACATTCATGGAGATTCATGGAGATTCATGGAGATTCGTGGAGATTCATGGAAATTTTTGGAGGCTCATGGAGGAGATTAATGGAGATTCATGGAGATTCATGGAAATTCATGGCGATTCATGGAGGAGATTCATGGAGATTCATACAGGAGATTCATGGAGGAGGTTCATGGAGGTTCATGGAGATTCATGGAGATTCATACATGAGATTCATGGAGGAGATTCATCGAGGAGATTCATGGAGATTCGTGGACATTCATGGAGATTCATGGAGATTCGTGGAGATTCATGGAGATTCATGGAGGAGATTCATGGAGATTCATGGAGATTCATGGAAATTCATGGAGATTTATGGAGGTTCATGGAGGAGATTCATGGAGATTCATGGAGATTCATAGAGGAGATTCATGGAGATTCATACAGGAGATTCATCGAGGAGATTCATGGAGATTCGTGGACATTCATGGAGATTCATGGAGATTCATGGAGATTCATGGAGATTCTTTGAGATTGATGGAGGAGATTCATGGAGATTCATGGAGATTCAGGGAGATTCATACAGGAGATTCATGGAGGAGATTCATGGAGATTCATGGAGATTCATAGAGGAGATTCATGGAGATTCATACAGGAGATTCATCGAGGAGATTCATGGAGATTCGTGGACATTCATGGAGATTCATGGAGATTCATGGAGATTCATGGAGATTCATTGAGATTTGATGGAGGAGATTCATGGAGATTCATGGAGATTCATGGAGATTCATACAGGAGATTCATGGAGATTCATACAGGAGATTCATCGAGGAGATTCATGGAGATTCGTGGACATTCATGGAGATTCATGGAGATTCATGGAGATTCATGGAGATTCATTGAGATTTGATGGAGGAGATTCATGGAGATTCATGGAGATTCATGGAGATTCATACAGGAGATTCATGGAGGAGATTCATGGAGATTCGTGGAGATTCATGGAGATTCATGGAGACTCATGGAGATTCATGGAGATTTATGGAGGTTCATTGTGGAGATTCATGGAGATTCATGGAGGAGATTCATGGAGATTCATACAGGAGATTCATGGAGGAGGTTCATGGAGATTCATGGAGATTCATGGAGATTCATACAGGAGATTCATGGAGGAGATTCATGGAGATTCGTGGAGATTCATGGAGATTCATGGAGATTCATGGAGATTCATGGAGATTTATGGAGGTGCATTGTGGAGATTCATGGAGATTCATGGAGGAGATTCATGGAGATTCATACAGGAGATTCATGGAGGAGGTTCATGGAGATTCATACAGGAGATTCATGGAGGAGGTTCATGGAGATTCATGGAGATTTATGGAGGTTCATTGAGGAGATTAATGGAGACTCATGGAGATTCATGGAGGAGATTCTTGGAGATTCATACAGGAGGTTCATGGAGAGGATTCATTTAGATTCATGGAGATTCATGGAGATTCATGGAGATTCATGCAGATTCATGGAGGAGATTCATTGAGATTCATGGAGATTCATGGAGGAGGTTTATGGATATTTATAGAGAAAATTCATGGAGATTCATGGTGATTCATGGAGGAGGTTCATGGAGATTCATGGAGATTCATGGAGATTCACGGAGATTCATGGAGATTCGTGGAGGTTCATGGAGGAGATTCGTGGAGATTCATGGAGATTCATGGAGATTCATGGAGATTCGTGGCGATTCATGGAGGAGGTTCATGGAGATTCATGGAGATTCATCGAGATTCATACAGGAGATTCATGGAGGAGATTCATGGAGATTCATGGAGATTCATGGAGATTCATGGAGGAGATTCATGGAGATTCATACAGGAGATTCATCGAGGAGATTCATGGAGATTCGTGGACATTCATGGAGATTCATGGAGATTCATGGAGATTCGTGGAGATTCATGGAAATTTTTGGAGGCTCATGGAGGAGATTAATGGAGATTCATGGAGATTCATGGAAATTCATGGCGATTCATGGAGGAGATTCATGGAGATTCATACAGGAGATTCATGGAGGAGGTTCATGGAGGTTCATGGAGATTCATGGAGATTCATACATGAGATTCATGGAGGAGATTCATCGAGGAGATTCATGGAGATTCGTGGACATTCATGGAGATTCATGGAGATTCATGGAGATTCGTGGAGATTCATGGAGATTCATGGAGGAGATTCATGGAGATTCATGGAGATTCATGGAAATTCATGGAGATTTATGGAGGTTCATGGAGGAGATTCATGGAGATTCATGGAGATTCATAGAGGAGATTCATGGAGATTCATACAGGAGATTCATCGAGGAGATTCATGGAGATTCGTGGACATTCATGGAGATTCATGGAGATTCATGGAGATTCATGGAGATTCTTTGAGATTGATGGAGGAGATTCATGGAGATTCATGGAGATTCAGGGAGATTCATACAGGAGATTCATGGAGGAGATTCATGGAGATTCATGGAGATTCATAGAGGAGATTCATGGAGATTCATACAGGAGATTCATCGAGGAGATTCATGGAGATTCGTGGACATTCATGGAGATTCATGGAGATTCATGGAGATTCATGGAGATTCATTGAGATTTGATGGAGGAGATTCATGGAGATTCATGGAGATTCATGGAGATTCATACAGGAGATTCATGGAGGAGATTCATGGAGATTCGTGGAGATTCATGGAGATTCATGGAGACTCATGGAGATTCATGGAGATTTATGGAGGTTCATTGTGGAGATTCATGGAGATTCATGGAGGAGATTCATGGAGATTCATACAGGAGATTCATGGAGGAGGTTCATGGAGATTCATGGAGATTCATGGAGATTCATACAGGAGATTCATGGAGGAGATTCATGGAGATTCGTGGAGATTCATGGAGATTCATGGAGATTCATGGAGATTCATGGAGATTTATGGAGGTGCATTGTGGAGATTCATGGAGATTCATGGAGGAGATTCATGGAGATTCATACAGGAGATTCATGGAGGAGGTTCATGGAGATTCATACAGGAGATTCATGGAGGAGGTTCATGGAGATTCATGGAGATTTATGGAGGTTCATTGAGGAGATTAATGGAGACTCATGGAGATTCATGGAGGAGATTCTTGGAGATTCATACAGGAGGTTCATGGAGAGGATTCATTTAGATTCATGGAGATTCATGGAGATTCATGGAGATTCATGCAGATTCATGGAGGAGATTCATTGAGATTCATGGAGATTCATGGAGGAGGTTCATGGATATTTATAGAGAAAATTCATGGAGATTCATGGTGATTCATGGAGGAGGTTCATGGAGATTCATGGAGATTCATGGAGATTCATGGAGATTCACGGAGATTCATGGAGATTCGTGGAGGTTCATGGAGGAGATTCGTGGAGATTCATGGAGATTCATGGAGATTCATGGAGATTCGTGGCGATTCATGGAGGAGGTTCATGGAGATTCATGGAGATTCATGGACATTCATACAGGAGATTCATGGAGGAGATTCATGGAGATTCATGGAGATTCGTGGAGATTCATGGAGATTCATGGAGATTAATGGAGATTCATGGAGATTCATGGAGATTCATGGAAATTTATGGAGGTTCATGGAGGAGATTCATGGAGATTCATGGAGATTCATGGAGGAGATTCATGGAGATTCATACAGGAGATTCATCGAGGAGATTCATGGAGATTCGTGGACATTCATGGAGATTCATGGAGATTCATGGAGATTCGTGGAGATTCATGGAAATTTTTGGAGGCTCATGGAGGAGATTAATGGAGATTCATGGAGATTCATGGAAATTCATGGCGATTCATGGAGGAGATTCATGGAGATTCATACAGGAGATTCATGGAGGAGGTTCATGGAGGTTCATGGAGATTCATGGAGATTCATACATGAGATTCATGGAGGAGATTCATCTAGGAGATTCATGGAGATTCGTGGACATTCATGGAGATTCATGGAGATTCATGGAGATTCGTGGAGATTCATGGAGATTCATGGAGATTCATGGAAATTTATGGAGGTTCATGGAGGAGATTCATGGAGATTCATGGAGATTCATGGAGGAGATTCATGGAGATTCATACAGGAGATTCATCGAGGAGATTCATGGAGATTCGTGGACATTCATGGAGATTCATGGAGATTCATGGAGATTCGTGGAGATTCATGGAAATTTTTGGAGGCTCATGGAGGAGATTAATGGAGATGCATGGAGATTCATGGAAATTCATGGAGATTCATGGAGGGGATTCATGGAGATTCATACAGGAGATTCATGGAGGAGGTTCATGGAGATTCATGGAGATTTATGGAGGTTCATTGAGAAGATTAATGGAGACTCATACAGGAGATTCATGGAGGAGATTCATGGAGATTCATGGAGATTCATGGAGATTCATGGACATTCATGGAGATTCATGGAGATTTATGGAGGTTCATGGAGGAGATTCATGGAGATTCATGGAGATTCATGGAGGAGATTCATGGAGATTCATACAGGAGATTCATCGAGGAGATTCATGGAGATTCGTGGAGATTCATGGAGGAGGTTCATGGAGATTCATGGAGATTCATGGAGATTCATACAGGAGATTCATGGAGGAGATTCATGGAGATTCGTGGAGATTCATGGAGATTCATGGAGATTCATACAGGAGATTCATGGAGGTGGTTCATGGAGGTTCATGGAGATTCATGGAGATTCATACAGGAGATTCATGGAGGAGATTCATCGAGGAGATTCATGGAGATTCGTGGACATTCATGGAGATTCATGGAGATTCATGGAGATTCGTGGAGATTCATGGAGGAGGTTCATGGAGATTCATGGAGATTCATGGAGATTCATACAGGAGATTCATGGAGATTCGTCGAGATTCATGGAGATTCATGGAGATTCATGGAGATTTATGGAGGTTCATGGAGGAGATTCATGGAGATTCATGGAGATTCATGGAGGAGATTCATGGAGATTCATACAGGAGATTCATGTAGATTCGTGGACATTCATGGAGATTCATACAGGAGATTCATGGAGATTCATGGAGGAGATTCATGGAGATTCATGGAGGAGGTTCATGGAGATTCATGGAGATTCATGGAGATTCATGGAGATTCATGGAGATTCATGGAGATTCATGGAGATTCATGGAGATTTATGGAGGTTCATGGAGGAGGTTCATGGAGGAGATTCATGGAGATTCATGGAGATTCATGGAGATTTATGGAGGTTCATGGAGGAGATTCATCGAGGAGATTCATGGAGATTCGTGGAGATTCATGGAGGAGGTTCATGGAGATTCATGGAGATTCATGGAGATTCATACAGGAGATTCATGGAGGAGATTCATGGAGATTCGTGGAGATTCATGGAGATTCATGGAGATTCATGGATATTCATACAGGAGATTCATCGAGGAGATTCATGGAGATTCATGGAGATTCATGGAGATTCGTGGAGATTCATGGAAATTTTTGGAGGCTCATGGAGGAGATTAATGGAGATTCATGGACATTCATGGAAATTCATGGAGATTCATACAGGAGATTCATGGAGGAGGTTCATGGAGGTTCATGGAGATTCATGGAGATTCATACAGGAGATTCATGGAGGAGATTCATCGAGGAGATTCATGGAGATTCGTGGACATTCATGGAGATTCATGGAGATTCATGGAGATTCGTGGAGATTCATGGAGGAGGTTCATGGAGATTCATGGAGATTCATGGAGATTCATACAGGAGATTCATGGAGATTCGTCGAGATTCATGGAGATTCATGGAGATTCATGGAGATTTATGCAGGTTCATGGAGGAGATTCATGGAGATTCATGGAGATTCATGGAGGAGATTCATGGAGATTCATACAGGAGATTCATCGAGGAGATTCATGGAGATTCGTGGACATTCATGGAGATTCATGGAGATTCATGGAGAGTCGTGGAGGTTCATGGAAATTTTTGGAGGCTCATGGAGGAGATTAATGGAGATGCATGGAGATTCATGGAAATTCATGGAGATTCATGGAGGAGAATCATGGAGATTCATGGAGATTCATGGAAATTCATGGAGATTTATGGAGGTTCATGGAGGAGATTCATGGAGATTCATGGAGATTCATAGAGGAGATTCATGGAGATTCATACAGGAGATTCATCGAGGAGATTCATGGAGATTCGTGGACATTCATGGAGATTCGTGGAGATTCATGGAGATTCATGGACATTCATGGAGATTCATGGAGATTTATGGAGGTTCATGGAGGAGATTCATGGAGATTCATGGAGATTCATGGAGGAGATTCATGGAGATTCATACAGGAGATTCATCGAGGAGATTCATGGAGATTCGTGGAGATTCATGGAGGAGGTTCATGGAGATTCATGGAGATTCATGGAGATTCATACAGGAGATTCATGGAGGAGATTCATGGAGATTCGTGGAGATTCATGGAGATTTTTTTTTTTTTGATTGATTAATTGTTTATTAGCTTTCTCAGCTACTTTGGTTTACATTTACAGTACATTACTTTACATTTGTTATAACGAATTCCTTTAGCATTCTCTTGAATATGTCTAAATGTTCACATCGCTTTACTTCTTCTGGTAGTGCATTATACATTAATATTCCTTCATAAAATAAACTTTTTTGGGCACTTCGTGTTTTACGAAATTCTACTACAATATTACCAGCTTGTCTTGTTTGCATTACACTTCCCTCGGCTACTATCCTCAGCTTATTTGTTAAATACTGCGGTAACATATTTTTTAATATCTTAAAGACAAATATACTTATATTATAGTATAGCCTCTGTCTTATTGCCATGAACTGCAACGCTTGCAGCATATTTTCTACTTTGGTTCGTCTGTCACATTGTAATATGACTCTCATGGCCCGGTTCTGCGCTTTTTGCAACCTACTTATCTGTGTTTCCCCCATATTAATTAATAACGTGGCACAATACTCAAAATGAGGTGCTATGATTGTCTTATATATAGTACATCTAGTATATGCTGTAATATAATTTCCCACTCGATTCAGAAAACCTATTTTCTTCCCGATTTTCTTTAGCATGTAATCGCAATGCTCGTTAAATCGTAGTTTATCATCAATAATTACGCCTAGATATTTTATCATTTCTACCCGTTCAATCTCAGTTTTATCCAAACATTTCACAGCCATACTACCTTGTAGCTCCTTTCTTATACTTCTAACTATCATATATTTCGTTTTCCCTGCGTTCATCTTCAGTTTGTTAATACTCATCCATTCCTCCACTATATTAAATGCTACATTCATTTTCCTCTCTAACTCCATACAACTCTCACCTGTTACATATATTAAGGTATCGTCTGCAAACATTTTTATATCGCAGCCCTCTGGGCACACTTTAACGAGATCATTTATGTATATTATGAATAATAACGGTCCTAATACCGATCCTTGTGGTACTCCATATTCCGTAGTTAATAATTTAGAGCATTCATCATTATATCTAACTTGTTGTGTTCTATTCTGAAGGTATGATCTAAACCAGTCTAGAACCGCACCCTTAAAACCATACTGGAATAATTTCTCTATTAACCTCTCTCTATCGATCGTCTCGAATGCACGCTTGAGATCCATAAATATTACTCCTACCATTTTTCTTTCACTAATTATCAATTTCCATTCATCTATGACTGTTTGTAATGCTGTCTCACATGAATAATTTTTTCTAAAACCTGACTGATGTTCCGTTATGATATTATTATTCTCCAAATACTCTTCAATTTGTTTTTTAACTACTAACTCAAGCACCTTCTCATATATTGGTAACATATTAATAGGCCTAAATTCGCTTGCTTTTTTTGGTTTCTCTACTTTAGGGATTGGAATTATCGTGGATGTTTTCCATTCGTCTAGGAAACAACCTTCGCGTAATAATTCATTTATTATACTAGTTAATTCTTCCTGTATTACACAGAACACTGCTTTTAATATATCACTATTTATACCTTCTTCTGTACCCTTTTTCTTTGGTAGCCCCCTAATAATTTCCCCTAACTGTTCCCCCGTAACCATTTCAAATTTATCCATCTCTCCTTTATTGTCAATGATATATATAGTTCTCCGACTTACATTCACAATATTGTTCCCCTGTATAGAATTTATTATGTCCCTAATACTCTGGATATAATATAAATTGAATTTCTCAGCCATATTGCACCCTGTGGTATTGTTCAATATTTCAAAGTCTATATTATCTATTGCCTTTGTCCCTACTGGTTTACCCCTAATAACTTCTTTTAGAGCTTTCCACATGCTTGTAGGGTTATTCTTATTATAGTCAATTACATTTTCGTAGTATTCTTTTTTTTTTGATTTAATTAATTTGACTACTTCATTTCTTCTAATTTTGAATTGTTTCCAGTTTTGGTCTGTGTTTTCGTGTAATGCTTTTTTATACGCTTCATCCCTTTTGGTCGCTAATTCTTCTATTTCACTCGTATACCATTGTTTACCTTCCCAAATTTTTGGAATTTTAAAAACTTTTTTGGGTGCCGAGGTATCTAGCGCATCTACAATGCTATTTATAAGTCTCCTCGCTCGTATATTCACATCTATATGCTGGGAACCTAAAACTTGTTTCTCCCATAGATTATTTACTACCAGCTTAATAAAATCGTCCGCAATGAATCTACTGTAGTCCCTACCACTAAATTCTTTGTATTTATTTACATTCTTGTTCATATTTAGTACTACTTTTAACCATGCGTGGTCCGTTATCTTAGGTTCATGCACTACTTGTGCATTTATCTCCTTATTTGCAAAGATTAGATCTATGAGTGTTTTACTATTGTTTGTGATTCGTGTTGGTTCCTTAACATATTGTTTCATGCCTAGACTCTGCATAGTTGCTAAGAGCTTAGTTCTATAAAAGGAGTCCGTCCTACAATCTATATTAAAGTCTCCTACTAACATACACTCTTCTTTTATTGTTAGCTCTTCAACTACTTCCTCTAGGTATCCTATAAAATCACCATGTGACGCACTCGGCGAGTGGTACACTACCATTATCACTCCTTTATACATTTCTAATTTTACTTTTATCGCAACGCCCCAGCAGTTCCTATCTCTCTTTTTCAATAACATTATATCGTAATTTACATCCTCTCTTACATACAAAGCAACCCCCCCGGTATTCCTATTTTCTGCATCACATCTAATCACATTGTAACCCGGTATATTTATTTCACTATCTTCTATGTCAGAAATCAGCCTAGTCTCTGATAACGCTATAATCGCAGGATTTATTTTCTTCACAACCTGCTGCTGTATTTCATCCTTGTGTGCCATCAAACTTTGGGCGTTTGTATACAATATTTGTTCCTCTTCCTTCTGTTGTTGCTATTTCTTAGTGACTTCCCATCCAGCTCTCCTCTTCTCCTCCTCGATAGCTCTTTTATATGACGGACACTCCGGGTTAAGAGCATCATGTTCGTCATTTAACTCCAGATTGTATGTTTTATTTTTAAACACACAATTCACGCACTTATTTTCCTTTGCTGTACATTCGGTCGCTTTGTGTTTTCCTGCACACTTATGACATGTTTCATCTCGGGTACAGTTTTTCGCAATGTGGTAGAATCCCCAGCATTTAAAACATCTCTTCACGCTGTAGTGATTGAAAACCATACATTTTCTCCACCCTATATTTAATTTTTCTTTCTTTATTATCATGTCATGTGTTGCTTCATCTATTTCGATTATTACAGATCCGGTATTTTTATCTTTAAATTGGCTCTTCTCGTTACCCTTCTTCTGCAGTATCCTTTTTATTATTCTTATATGGGATCCCTCTATATATGGGATCCCTCTATATATAGATTCATGGAGATTCATGGAGATTCATACAGGAGATTCATCGAGGAGATTCATGGAGGAGATTCATCGAGGAGATTCATGGAGATTCGTGGACATTCATGGAGATTCATGGAGATTCATGGAGATTCGTGGAGATTCATGGAGGAGGTTCATGGAGATTCATGGAGATTCATGGAGATTCATACAGGAGATTCATGGAGATTCGTCGAGATTCATGGAGATTCATGGAGATTCATGGAGATTTATGGAGGTTCATGGAGGAGATTCATGGAGATTCATGGAGATTCATGGAGGAGATTCATGGAGATTCATACAGGAGATTCATCGAGGAGATTCATGTAGATTCGTGGACATTCATGGAGATTCATGGAGATTCATGGAGATTCGTGGAGGTTCATGGAAATTTTTGGAGGCTCATGGAGGAGATTAATGGTGATGCATGGAGATTCATGGAAATTCATGGAGATTCATGGAGGAGATTCATGGAGATTCATGGAGATTCATGGAAATTCATGGAGATTTATGGAGGTTCATGGAGGAGATTCATGGAGATTCATGGAGATTCATGGAGATTCGTGGAGATTCATGGAGATTCATGGACATTCATGGAGATTCATGGAGATTCGTGGAGATTCATGGAGGAGGTTCATGGAGATTCATGGAGATTCATGGAGATTCATACAGGAGATTCATGGAGATTCGTCGAGATTCATGGAGATTCATGGAGATTCATGGAGATTTATGGAGGTTCATCGAGGAGATTCATGGAGATTCGTGGACATTCATGGAGATTCATGGAGATTCGTGGAGGTTCATGGAAATTTTTGAAGGCTCATGGAGGAGATTAATGGTGATGCATGGAGATTCATGGAAATTCATGGAGATTCATGGAGGAGATTCATGGAGATTCATGGAGATTCATGGAAATTCATGGAGATTTATGGAGGTTCATGGAGGAGATTCATGGAGATTCATGGAGATTCATAGAGGAGATTCATGGAGATTCATACAGGAGATTCATTGAGGAGATTCATGGAGATTCGTGGACATTCATGGAGATTCATGGAGATTCATGGAGATTCGTGGAGATTCATGGAGATTCATGGACATTCATGGAGATTCATGGAGATTTATGGAGGTTCATGGAGGAGGTTCATGGAGATTCATGGAGATTCATGGAGATTCGTGGACATTCATGGAGATTCATGGAGATTCATGGAGATTCGTGGAGATTCATGGAGGAGGTTCATGGAGATTCATGGAGATTCATGGAGATTCATACAGGAGATTCATGGAGATTCGTCGAGATTCATGGAGATTCATGGAGATTCATGGAGATTTATGGAGGTTCATCGAGGAGATTCATGGAGATTCGTGGACATTCATGGAGATTCATGGAGATTCGTGGAGGTTCATGGAAATTTTTGAAGGCTCATGGAGGAGATTAATGGTGATGCATGGAGATTCATGGAAATTCATGGAGATTCATGGAGGAGATTCATGGAGATTCATGGAGATTCATGGAAATTCATGGAGATTTATGGAGGTTCATGGAGGAGATTCATGGAGATTCATGGAGATTCATAGAGGAGATTCATGGAGATTCATACAGGAGATTCATTGAGGAGATTCATGGAGATTCGTGGACATTCATGGAGATTCATGGAGATTCATGGAGATTCGTGGAGATTCATGGAGATTCATGGACATTCATGGAGATTCATGGAGATTTATGGAGGTTCATGGAGGAGGTTCATGGAGATTCATGGAGATTCATGGAGATTCGTGGACATTCATGGAGATTCATGGAGATTCATGGAGATTCGTGGAGATTCATGGAAATTTTTGGAGGCTCATGGAGGAGATTAATGGAGATTCATGGAGATTCATGGAAATTCATGGCGATTCATGGAGGAGATTCATGGAGATTCATACAGGAGATTCATGGAGGAGGTTCATGGAGGTTCATGGAGATTCATGGAGATTCATACATGAGATTCATGGAGGAGATTCATCGAGGAGATTCATGGAGATTCGTGGACATTCATGGAGATTCATGGAGATTCATGGAGATTCGTGGAGATTCATGGAGATTCATGGAGGAGATTCATGGAGATTCATGGAGATTCATGGAAATTCATGGAGATTTATGGAGGTTCATGGAGGAGATTCATGGAGATTCATGGAGATTCATAGAGGAGATTCATGGAGATTCATACAGGAGATTCATCGAGGAGATTCATGGAGATTCGTGGACATTCATGGAGATTCATGGAGATTCATGGAGATTCATGGAGATTCTTTGAGATTGATGGAGGAGATTCATGGAGATTCATGGAGATTCAGGGAGATTCATACAGGAGATTCATGGAGGAGATTCATGGAGATTCATGGAGATTCATAGAGGAGATTCATGGAGATTCATACAGGAGATTCATCGAGGAGATTCATGGAGATTCGTGGACATTCATGGAGATTCATGGAGATTCATGGAGATTCATGGAGATTCATTGAGATTTGATGGAGGAGATTCATGGAGATTCATGGAGATTCATGGAGATTCATACAGGAGATTCATGGAGGAGATTCATGGAGATTCGTGGAGATTCATGGTGATTCATGGAGACTCATGGAGATTCATGGAGATTTATGGAGGTTCATTGTGGAGATTCATGGAGATTCATGGAGGAGATTCATGGAGATTCATACAGGAGATTCATGGAGGAGGTTCATGGAGATTCATGGAGATTCATGGAGATTCATACAGGAGATTCATGGAGGAGATTCATGGAGATTCGTGGAGATTCATGGAGATTCATGGAGATTCATGGAGATTCATGGAGATTTATGGAGGTGCATTGTGGAGATTCATGGAGATTCATGGAGGAGATTCATGGAGATTCATACAGGATATTCATGGAGGAGGTTCATGGAGATTCATACAGGAGATTCATGGAGGAGGTTCATGGAGATTCATGGAGATTTATGGAGGTTCATTGAGGAGATTAATGGAGACTCATGGAGATTCATGGAGGAGATTCTTGGAGATTCATACAGGAGGTTCATGGAGAGGATTCATTTAGATTCATGGAGATTCATGGAGATTCATGGAGATTCATGCAGATTCATGGAGGAGATTCATTGAGATTCATGGAGATTCATGGAGGAGGTTCATGGATATTTATAGAGAAAATTCATGGAGATTCATGGTGATTCATGGAGGAGGTTCATGGAGATTCATGGAGATTCATGGAGATTCATGGAGATTCACGGAGATTCATGGAGATTCGTGGAGGTTCATGGAGGAGATTCGTGGAGATTCATGGAGATTCATGGAGATTCATGGAGATTCGTGGCGATTCATGGAGGAGGTTCATGGAGATTCATGGAGATTCATGGAGATTCATACAGGAGATTCATGGAGGAGATTCATGGAGATTCATGGAGATTCGTGGAGATTCATGGAGATTCATGGAGATTAATGGAGATTCATGGAGATTCATGGAGATTCATGGAAATTTATGGAGGTTCATGGAGGAGATTCATGGAGATTCATGGAGATTCATGGAGGAGATTCATGGAGATTCATACAGGAGATTCATCGAGGAGATTCATGGAGATTCGTGGACATTCATGGAGATTCATGGAGATTCATGGAGATTCGTGGAGATTCATGGAAATTTTTGGAGGCTCATGGAGGAGATTAATGGAGATTCATGGAGATTCATGGAAATTCATGGCGATTCATGGAGGAGATTCATGGAGATTCATACAGGAGATTCATGGAGGAGGTTCATGGAGGTTCATGGAGATTCATGGAGATTCATACATGAGATTCATGGAGGAGATTCATCGAGGAGATTCATGGAGATTCGTGGACATTCATGGAGATTCATGGAGATTCATGGAGATTCGTGGAGATTCATGGAGATGCATGGAGATTCATGGAAATTTATGGAGGTTCATGGAGGAGATTCATGGAGATTCATGGAGATTCATGGAGGAGATTCATGGAGATTCATACAGGAGATTCATCGAGGAGATTCATGGAGATTCGTGGACATTCATGGAGATTCATGGAGATTCATGGAGATTCGTGGAGATTCATGGAAATTTTTGGAGGCTCATGGAGGAGATTAATGGAGATGCATGGAGATTCATGGAAATTCATGGAGATTCATGGAGGGGATTCATGGAGATTCATACAGGAGATTCATGGAGGAGGTTCATGGAGATTCATGGAGATTTATGGAGGTTCATTGAGAAGATTAATGGAGACTCATACAGGAGATTCATGGAGGAGATTCATGGAGATTCATGGAGATTCATGGAGATTCATGGACATTCATGGAGATTCATGGAGATTTATGGAGGTTCATGGAGGAGATTCATGGAGATTCATGGAGATTCATGGAGGAGATTCATGGAGATTCATACAGGAGATTCATCGAGGAGATTCATGGAGATTCGTGGAGATTCATGGAGGAGGTTCATGGAGATTCATGGAGATTCATGGAGATTCATACAGGAGATTCATGGAGGAGATTCATGGAGATTCGTGGAGATTCATGGAGATTCATGGAGATTCATACAGGAGATTCATGGAGGTGGTTCATGGAGGTTCATGGAGATTCATGGAGATTCATACAGGAGATTCATGGAGGAGATTCATCGAGGAGATTCATGGAGATTCGTGGACATTCATGGAGATTCATGGAGATTCATGGAGATTCGTGGAGATTCATGGAGGAGGTTCATGGAGATTCATGGAGATTCATGGAGATTCATACAGGAGATTCATGGAGATTCGTCGAGATTCATGGAGATTCATGGAGATTCATGGAGATTTATGGAGGTTCATGGAGGAGATTCATGGAGATTCATGGAGATTCATGGAGGAGATTCATGGAGATTCATACAGGAGATTCATGTAGATTCGTGGACATTCATGGAGATTCATACAGGAGATTCATGGAGATTCATGGAGGAGATTCATGGAGATTCATGGAGGAGGTTCATGGAGATTCATGGAGATTCATGGAGATTCATGGAGATTCATGGAGATTCATGGAGATTCATGGAGATTTATGGAGGTTCATGGAGGAGGTTCATGGAGGAGATTCATGGAGATTCATGGAGATTCATGGAGATTTATGGAGGTTCATGGAGGAGATTCATCGAGGAGATTCATGGAGATTCGTGGAGATTCATGGAGGAGGTTCATGGAGATTCATGGAGATTCATGGAGATTCATACAGGAGATTCATGGAGGAGATTCATGGAGATTCGTGGAGATTCATGGAGATTCATGGAGATTCATGGATATTCATACAGGAGATTCATCGAGGAGATTCATGGAGATTCGTGGACATTCATGGAGATTCATGGAGATTCATGGAGATTCGTGGAGATTCATGGAAATTTTTGGAGGCTCATGGAGGAGATTAATGGAGATTCATGGACATTCATGGAAATTCATGGAGATTCATACAGGAGATTCATGGAGGAGGTTCATGGAGGTTCATGGAGATTCATGGAGATTCATACAGGAGATTCATGGAGGAGATTCATCGAGGAGATTCATGGAGATTCGTGGACATTCATGGAGATTCATGGAGATTCATGGAGATTCGTGGAGATTCATGGAGGAGGTTCATGGAGATTCATGGAGATTCATGGAGATTCATACAGGAGATTCATGGAGATTCGTCGAGATTCATGGAGATTCATGGAGATTCATGGAGATTTATGCAGGTTCATGGAGGAGATTCATGGAGATTCATGGAGATTCATGGAGGAGATTCATGGAGATTCATACAGGAGATTCATCGAGGAGATTCATGGAGATTCGTGGACATTCATGGAGATTCATGGAGATTCATGGAGAGTCGTGGAGGTTCATGGAAATTTTTGGAGGCTCATGGAGGAGATTAATGGAGATGCATGGAGATTCATGGAAATTCATGGAGATTCATGGAGGAGAATCATGGAGATTCATGGAGATGCATGGAAATTCATGGAGATTTATGGAGGTTCATGGAGGAGATTCATGGAGATTCATGGAGATTCATAGAGGAGATTCATGGAGATTCATACAGGAGATTCATCGAGGAGATTCATGGAGATTCGTGGACATTCATGGAGATTCGTGGAGATTCATGGAGATTCATGGACATTCATGGAGATTCATGGAGATTTATGGAGGTTCATGGAGGAGATTCATGGAGATTCATGGAGATTCATGGAGGAGATTCATGGAGATTCATACAGGAGATTCATCGAGGAGATTCATGGAGATTCGTGGAGATTCATGGAGGAGGTTCATGGAGATTCATGGAGATTCATGGAGATTCATACAGGAGATTCATGGAGGAGATTCATGGAGATTCGTGGAGATTCATGGAGATTGTTGCGTCGTCGTTTTGTGAATTTAGGAGGACACTCGCGGACGTTGCGCGGATGGATTCCACTCAAGGTTGTAAGGCTTGAGCCCGGTAAACGCGGACGCGTAGACTCGCGAATGTCCTCGCACGACGCGTGTTACTACCCGCCAAATTAATATTGGATAGCCAGATCAATGGATTAAGCGAATACAAGACAATGGTTCGGTCGGATATAATTTAGCATAAACGTTAAAAGAAGCGTTTCGTCCCGGACCTGCTAGTGGACTCATCAGTAAGGCTGATCTAGCAGGTCCTGCCTTATACGCGCGCAGATTTGAATAATCCTAATTCGGATTCAATTGATACAAATATGACGCTCGCGGATCTAATGGAAGACGCGATTCCGTACGCGAGGGATCTCGACTGATGCGATCCCGTTTTGCCGATTGTCGTCATCGCTGAGCAACGATATACCGCGATGCAAACTTGTATTGAAAGAAGGACAAGACAACGGCCGGTGCGTTGTACTTGTCTAACCGGAGATTCAAAACATGCTTGTCCGAAAGCTAAAAAGGAACTGTCGGAATTCGACTTCTTATTCGTACGCGATGAGACCGAAAATGCACTGATTGGCTCCTGCCGAAAGTTGCATGCACCAATCAGCACACTTTGACTGTTTAGATCTCCTTCCCATAGCTATGATGGAACCTTGGGAAGGAGGAGTGAAACGATACTTGACTCGGTCAACGACGGAGCTCGGTAATTCGACACTACCTAGGGTTATCGTTCTGAGAGACAAATTTATGGCCCCTTGTCCTTTTGGCGTACAAAGTATTAGGCATCTGGCAATGCCTCGACTGGTCGCTGAATGACCCTACTTTACTTGATCTTCAAGGAAGACTTTAGTTACGAACGTACCATAAATATTGCTCGAAAGAAACCCACGTGTCTTGTTCCTGTGCGACGGAACATACTCCCCCTCGTTGATCGATCATATCGATCAATAATTAAATTCGTTTACGCGTTGGAGTTCACGCGTAGTTTACGTTAACGCTTGGCACCGCGCGGTTGTGCTCTATCGATATGTGAAAGAATTCCGAATGCTGACGTTCGTTTATCAACGTCGTTGTCGGTTTGAACGTTCACTGCACGCTTGCTGCAGTGATGGTTGATTGTACAAAGAGTATTATGCTGAAATCAGTATAGGTCATGCACGTTAAAAAGAACCACCAATCAGGAAATAATGGCCGAAGATGAATACGTAGAGATCTCTAGATTTGACGATAGAGATGTACGTGTATAAATTCAGACTGTTTTCGATTTGAATAACGAGTGTAGAATTGTTTATGCGTGAACAATTCTTGCCGACGACACGTTTGTCGTGGTGGTTGGAAGATTTGCAAGGGTTCCAACAATCCCGAAATAAGTTGTAATAAGGTGCCACGAGGTTTCTTTACCTGGCCTTGTTCCGTTAATTCGCTCTTAGTACCGACGAAATTCGTATTGTTGTCCGAACAAGATTTCGAAAGGTTATCGTTCATATTTCGGTGGTCAAATCGCTAATTAAGTTTGGGTACACGACCTGTCTTTGTCCTGAACTAGTAAACCTCGTCGCGTGAATCTTGCTTTGGGCCCGATTTTTAAATCGTTGTTCGTTTACGAAAAAAAGACCGCAATAAACCACGCGGTGGTTCGTGAATGACCGACCCTCGGAGACGGGTGCCGCAGGTAAGATCACCGCTTGATCGTCCTGGTAGTCTGAGGTATGGTCGAATGATATTAAAGCGTAATTCGACATGTGAATTTAACACGTAGATTGACGCGTTGACTTGACGCGATTGACGCGTTGACTTGACGCGCAGACTTGACGCGATTTGTCTGCCGATTGAAAAGATCGCCAAGATTGATTCTTGGTTTCATTTATTTGATGTGTAAACTTGACGTGACTTGTTTACCGATCGAATGTGTCATCAAGATTGAATTTTCGATTTAATAAATTTCAATTTGAACGACTGTAGATTACTTGACTGTCAGTTTCCGTTGTATCGGCCGCGTGTTTGTAACGTGATGTTCGACCGTAGAGGGTTGCTTGTTTAAAAGTTCCAAATACATGGTCGAGTTGATCGAGAGAACTGTTTATCCGTTAATTGTCACCGTTCGAGACAATGTGGCCTGTAAGAAGGCGCCACGCAATTTCAAGCGCGCGAGAGAGATTCGACTCAAGCGCGTGAGGTTGATTTCGCACGAATCAGTTTGATATAAATGTTACTAAGCTGGTCCGTTGTCCGCACGTATGACAGGTACCATGTGCTCTATCGTTTGCGTTAAGAGTTGGGACGTTCGATTCGTTCGCGTCCTTGAGCTTCACGATGTGATTTGAACTCGATGTCGTTCCGTAATCGTGAATCGCCTTCGAATTTGGTCAATTCTGTATGGCTGGTAAATTCAATACAGCGTTCTGATTGAAGTGTTTCGTTTCGTCGATTGTTTGGGCGTCGGTTAAACAATCGTCGGCGTATGAATTTCTTCAAGACGCGTTGTCGTTTCTCGAGTGTCGCGTTGTTCGCGAGCGGATGCAGGCAATGAAACGATCTATGATGTCGATGCGAGTCCGAAATCAACGGTGTGCGAATTCGATTGTTGCGATCTTGCCGCGATGATTCCGTCGCAAGATTCGCTGATTTGTGCGATCTTTGGGATGCACGAGGAGTTGCCGATCCCCTTTCGATATTTCCGGTAAGGACGTACGCGTGCATTTGATAACGCGACGTAATGCAGCTTGATCGTTGTCGTTCGGGTTTATCCTTCGAGTATTGTCGCGTAAAGGACTTGTATGTCGTCTGAATAATCAACAAGAATACAACAACACTACAATTGACAAGACAACGGCTTGTGCGTTGCACTTGTCTAGACGAGGACTGGGCAGTATCACATTGGTCGCGAAAGCTGAACCGGGTGAACTCGACTGCCAGCCCTGCATGCGATTTGTAGGTGAAGCTGTTCAAAAGCTAGCACGACTCCGTGAAGAACTGATTAGTATCACGTTGTTTGAGGCGTAAATTCAAACGGTTGTGAATTCGACTTCCAGTCCTAACACGAAGTCGTTTGATTAAGAATTGAAACTCGATTTCGCGGAGCTGTCGAAACTCGTACGGACAATTGTCGTATGGATTGAACCTTCCGGACGGCGTGATGTGGCAGGTAGATGATCGGCGCGTGTACGGTGTCTACCTGTTTTATTGTGCCCCGACGCGAGGCATTATGCCTTTACACCGGGTGTACCGTTATTTCAATTTTGTATCGTGTTCGAATTTCCGTTCGAGGATATACCGGTTGCTTTGAATGTTGTACGTCCTGTCCTTGCCGTGCAAGGTCAGGATCTGTTCGCGATTTGAACGTTGCGAATTCAACGTCGCCGTGGTACGTTTGCGTATCGGGATTCGGTTGAACGATCGCGATGCTCGTAAGATTGTTCGCGACGTCTGTGATGATGATTTTCGTTTCGAAGCGTTGCGAATACGCACCAACGTCTCGGTGTTCGCGACCGACGGCTCGCGGTCGGTTTCAGGATTCGTACGTCGAGTGTTTTCGATATCTCGCGTTCGTCATTGTTGACTCTGATTTGCGTTGATGTGACGCGTCACGAAATATTTGAAGATGTATGAATCGTTCAACGTGCGCGTGTTCGTTAACGGTTGTTCCCGTGTTTGCGCGTATCGGGAGTTGGATCGATCGTGAATCTCGTGAGGAGATCATTCGCGATGTCTTTGCATAATCGGCTGAAAGATTGCAATGTTCGGATGTGCGAAAGTGTATTATGCATTGAACCGTTTATCGAATCCGACGACTTATCCGGCATGGCGGTTGCATTAAATAATTGCAAACTGTAACGTAAAATAAGTGCGTGATGGTATCGTATGTTCCCATCCGCTGAGTCTACGTGACTCTGTAAATTTACTCGTTGATAGTAAATGATTTGATCGCGAATTCGGCCTTTCCAGAAACTGACAATCGTAGATAATTAATTATTGGATGTCGTGAATCCAATGTCCGCGTGTCGTAAGCTTAGAAATCTGTCTTTCTCGAAGCTGAACTTTATGAAGCTGTTGTTTAACGTGGACAACACGAGCGAGTCGATCACAAATTTCGCGTTTGCAATTAAAGTTGAATTTGATTGAACCGTGTCCGTGATTATGTCGTTGTTTGGAACGTTCGCGACTTCGCGTTCTGTCTCGATCTTGACGAATTCTTCGTAACGTCTGAACTCGTTTGGTCGTCGTTGAGGAAATCAAATTGTTTCCTCAAACGTTCGATGCGTTCGTGAAGTTTGATTCGATCCGTCGCGTCGTGAAATCTAAACTCTTCGTGATTGGTCGCGACGATCGTTATTTACGATTTGAAAACACGTCGTTTGTGTTTCAAGGTGCGAATGCGTATTCGTTTCGTTCGCGTTAGCTGTCGCGTGCCGCGTAACGCGTATGAACGTGAGAAATTGTTAATTGAACGATCCTGATTGGTAAATTCAAAATAACGTGTCTACCTTGAACTGATGTGGCTACGATGTGATCGAATTTGATAGGCTGATGCCTTCGAACGACTTCTCGGCGATGTCGGATGCTAGCACGGCTAAGGGACGTTGATTCCTTTAACGTGTTGAGCGGACTGCCGCATGCTGCAGACCACTGTTCGAATGTTGATATCCAAATGTTTGTGCACTATTGTTTGCACACGAATGTTCTGTACACGATAGTTCGTACACAATTGTCTTATTATGAACTGCACTCACTAGGCCACTGATCCGGCTCGAAGGACCATATGTTGCGTCGTCGTTTTGTGAATTTAGGAGGACACTCGCGGACGTTGCGCGGATGGATTCCACTCAAGGTTGTAAGGCTTGAGCCCGGTAAACGCGGACGCGTAGACTCGCGAATGTCCTCGCACGACGCGTGTTACTACCCGCCAAATTAATATTGGATAGCCAGATCAATGGATTAAGCGAATACAAGACAATGGTTCGGTCGGATATAATTTAGCATAAACGTTAAAAGAAGCGTTTCGTCCCGGACCTGCTAGTGGACTCATCAGTAAGGCTGATCTAGCAGGTCCTGCCTTATACGCGCGCAGATTTGAATAATCCTAATTCGGATTCAATTGATACAAATATGACGCTCGCGGATCTAATGGAAGACGCGATTCCGTACGCGAGGGATCTCGACTGATGCGATCCCGTTTTGCCGATTGTCGTCATCGCTGAGCAACGATATACCGCGATGCAAACTTGTATTGAAAGAAGGACAAGACAACGGCCGGTGCGTTGTACTTGTCTAACCGGAGATTCAAAACATGCTTGTCCGAAAGCTAAAAAGGAACTGTCGGAATTCGACTTCTTATTCGTACGCGATGAGACCGAAAATGCACTGATTGGCTCCTGCCGAAAGTTGCATGCACCAATCAGCACACTTTGACTGTTTAGATCTCCTTCCCATAGCTATGATGGAACCTTGGGAAGGAGGAGTGAAACGATACTTGACTCGGTCAACGACGGAGCTCGGTAATTCGACACTACCTAGGGTTATCGTTCTGAGAGACAAATTTATGGCCCCTTGTCCTTTTGGCGTACAAAGTATTAGGCATCTGGCAATGCCTCGACTGGTCGCTGAATGACCCTACTTTACTTGATCTTCAAGGAAGACTTTAGTTACGAACGTACCATAAATATTGCTCGAAAGAAACCCACGTGTCTTGTTCCTGTGCGACGGAACAGAGATTCATGGAGATTCATGGAGATTCATACAGGAGATTCATCGAGGAGATTCATGGAGGAGATTCATCGAGGAGATTCATGGAGATTCGTGGACATTCATGGAGATTCATGGAGATTCATGGAGATTCGTGGAGATTCATGGAGGAGGTTCATGGAGATTCATGGAGATTCATGGAGATTCATACAGGAGATTCATGGAGATTCGTCGAGATTCATGGAGATTCATGGAGATTCATGGAGATTTATGGAGGTTCATGGAGGAGATTCATGGAGATTCATGGAGATTCATGGAGGAGATTCATGGAGATTCATACAGGAGATTCATCGAGGAGATTCATGTAGATTCGTGGACATTCATGGAGATTCATGGAGATTCATGGAGATTCGTGGAGGTTCATGGAAATTTTTGGAGGCTCATGGAGGAGATTAATGGTGATGCATGGAGATTCATGGAAATTCATGGAGATTCATGGAGGAGATTCATGGAGATTCATGGAGATTCATGGAAATTCATGGAGATTTATGGAGGTTCATGGAGGAGATTCATGGAGATTCATGGAGATTCATGGAGATTCGTGGAGATTCATGGAGATTCATGGACATTCATGGAGATTCATGGAGATTCGTGGAGATTCATGGAGGAGGTTCATGGAGATTCATGGAGATTCATGGAGATTCATACAGGAGATTCATGGAGATTCGTCGAGATTCATGGAGATTCATGGAGATTCATGGAGATTTATGGAGGTTCATCGAGGAGATTCATGGAGATTCGTGGACATTCATGGAGATTCATGGAGATTCGTGGAGGTTCATGGAAATTTTTGAAGGCTCATGGAGGAGATTAATGGTGATGCATGGAGATTCATGGAAATTCATGGAGATTCATGGAGGAGATTCATGGAGATTCATGGAGATTCATGGAAATTCATGGAGATTTATGGAGGTTCATGGAGGATATTCATGGAGATTCATGGAGATTCATAGAGGAGATTCATGGAGATTCATACAGGAGATTCATTGAGGAGATTCATGGAGATTCGTGGACATTCATGGAGATTCATGGAGATTCATGGAGATTCGTGGAGATTCATGGAGATTCATGGACATTCATGGAGATTCATGGAGATTTATGGAGGTTCATGGAGGAGATTCATGGAGATTCATACAGGAGATTCATGGAGATTCATGGAGGAGATTCATGGAGATTCATGGAGGAGGTTCATGGAGATTCATGGAGATTCATGGAGATTGATGGAGATTCATGGAGATTCATGGAGATTTATGGAGGTTCATGGAGGAGGTTCATGGAGGAGATTCATGGAGATTCATGGAGATTCATGGAGATTTATGGAGGTTCATGGAGGAGATTCATGGAGATTCATGGAGATTCATGGAGGAGATTCATGGAGATTCATACAGGAGATTCATCGAGGAGATTCATAGAGATTCGTGGACATTCATGGAGATTCATGGAGATTCATGGAGATTCGTGGAGGTTCATGGAAATTTTTGGAGGCTCATGGAGGAGATTAATGGAGATGCATGGAGATTCATGGAAATTCATGGAGATTCATGGAGGAGATTCATGGAGATTCATGGAGATTCATGGAAATTCATGGAGATTTATGGAGGTTCATGGAGGAGATTCATGGAGATTCATGGAGATTCATGGAGGAGATTCATGGAGATTCATACAGGAGATTCATCGAGGAGATTCATGGAGATTCGTGGACATTCATGGAGATTCATGGAGATTCATGGAGATTCGTGAAGGTTCATGGAAATTTTTGGAGGCTCATGGAGGAGATTAATGGAGATGCATGGAGATTCATGGAAATTCATGGAGATTCATGGAGGAGATTCATGGAGATTCATGGAGATTCATGGAAATTCATGGAGATTTATGGAGGTTCATGGAGGAGATTCATGGAGATTCATGGAGATTCATAGAGGAGATTCATGGAGATTCATACAGGAGATTCATCGAGGAGATTCATGGAGATTCGTGGACATTCATGGAGATTCATGGAGATTCATGGAGATTCATGGAGATTCATTGAGATTGATGGAGGAGATTCATGGAGATTCATGGAGATTCATGGAGATTCATACAGGAGATTCATGGAGGAGATTCATGGAGATTCGTGGAGATTCATGGAGATTCATGGAGATTCATGGAGATTCGTGGAGGTTCATGGAAATTATTGGAGGCTCATGGAGGAGATTAATGGAGATGCATGGAGATTCATGGAAATTCATGGAGATTCATGGAGGAGATTCATGGAGATTCATGGAGATTCATGGAAATTCATGGAGATTTATGGAGGTTCATGGAGGAGATTCATGGAGATTCATGGAGATTCATAGAGGAGATTCATGGATATTTATAGAGAAAATTCATGGAGATTCATGGTGATTCATGGAGGAGGTTCATGGAGATTCATGGAGATTCATGGAGATTCATGGAGATTCACGGAGATTCATGGAGATTCGTGGAGGTTCATGGAGGAGATTCGTGGAGATTCATGGAGATTCATGGAGATTCATGGAGATTCGTGGAGATTCATGGAGGAGATTCATGGAGATTCATGGAGATTCATGGAGGAGATTCATGGAGATTCATACAGGAGATTCATCGAGGAGATTCATGGAGATTCGTGGACATTCATGGAGATTCATGGAGATTCATGGAGATTCGTGGAGGTTCATGGAAATTTTTGGAGGCTCATGGAGGAGATTAATGGAGATGCATGGAGATTCATGGAAATTCATGGAGATTCATGGAGGAGATTCATGGAGATTCATGGAGATTCATGGAAATTCATGGAGATTTATGGAGGTTCATGGAGGAGATTCATGGAGATTCATGGAGATTCATAGAGGAGATTCATGGATATTTATAGAGAAAATTCATGGAGATTCATGGTGATTCATGGAGGAGGTTCATGGAGATTCATGGAGATTCATGGAGATTCATGGAGATTCACGGAGATTCATGGAGATTCGTGGAGGTTCATGGAGGAGATTCGTGGAGATTCATGGAGATTCATGGAGATTCATGGAGATTCGTGGAGATTCATGGAGGAGGTTCATGGAGATTCATGGAGATTCGTGGAGATTCATACAGGAGATTCATGGAGGAGATTCATGGAGATTCATGGAGATTCGTGGAGATTCATGGAGATTCATGGAGATTTATGGAGGTTCATGGAGGAGATTCATGGAGATTCATGGAGATTCATGGAGGAGATTCATGGAGATTCATACAGGAGATTCATCGAGGAGATTTATGGAGATTCGTGGACATTCATGGAGATTCATGGAGATTCATGGAGATTCGTGAAGGTTCATGGAAATTTTTGGAGGCTCATGGAGGAGATTAATGGAGATGCATGGAGATTCATGGAAATTCATGGAGATTCATGGAGGAGATTCATGGAGATTCATGGAGATTCATGGAAATTCATGGAGATTCATGGAGATTCATGGAGATTCATGGAGATTCATTGAGATTGATGGAGGAGATTCATGGAGATTCATGGAGATTCATGGAGATTCATACAGGAGATTCATGGAGGAGATTCATGGAGATTCGTGGAGATTCATGGAGATTCATGGAGATTCATGGAGATTTATGGAGGTTCATTGTGGAGATTCATGCAGATTCATGGAGGAGATTCATGGAGATTCATACAGGAGATTCATGGAGGAGGTTCATGGAGATTCATGGAGATTCATGGAGATTCATACAGGAGATTCATGGAGGAGATTCATGGAGATTCATGGAGATTCATGGAGATTCATGGAGGAGATTCATGGAGATTCATCGAGGAGATTCATGGAGATTCGTGGACATTCATGGAGATTCATGGAGATTCATGGAGATTCGTGGAGGTTCATGGAAATTTTTGGAGGCTCATGGAGGAGATTAATGGAGATGCATGGAGATTCATGGAAATTCATGGAGATTCATGGAGGAGATTCATGGAGATTCATGGAGATTCATGGAAATTCATGGAGATTTATGGAGGTTCATGGAGGAGATTCATGGAGATTCATGGAGCTTCATAGAGGAGATTCATGGAGATTCATACAGGAGATTCATTGAGGAGATTCATGGAGATTCGTGGACATTCATGGAGATTCATGGAGATTCATGGAGATTCGTGGAGATTCATGGAGATTCATGGACATTCATGGAGATTCATGGAGATTTATGGAGGTTCATGGAGGAGATTCATGGAGATTCATACAGGAGATTCATGGAGATTCATGGAGGAGATTCATGGAGATTCATGGAGGAGGTTCATGGAGATTCATGGAGATTCATGGAGATTCATGGAGATTCATGGAGATTCATGGAGATTCATGGAGATTTATGGAGGTTCATGGAGGAGGTTCATGGAGGAGATTCATGGAGATTCATGGAGATTCATGGAGATTTATGGAGGTTCATGGAGGAGATTCATGGAGATTCATGGAGATTCATGGAGGAGATTCATGGAGATTCATACAGGAGATTCATCGAGGAGATTCATAGAGATTCGTGGACATTCATGGAGATTCATGGAGATTCATGGAGATTCGTGGAGGTTCATGGAAATTTTTGGAGGCTCATGGAGGAGATTAATGGAGATGCATGGAGATTCATGGAAATTCATGGAGATTCATGGAGGAGATTCATGGAGATTCATGGAGATTCATGGAAATTCATGGAGATTTATGGAGGTTCATGGAGGAGATTCATGGAGATTCATGGAGATTCATGGAGGAGATTCATGGAGATTCATACAGGAGATTCATCGAGGAGATTCATGGAGATTCGTGGACATTCATGGAGATTCATGGAGATTCATGGAGATTCATTGAGATTGATGGAGGAGATTCATGGAGATTCATGGAGATTCATGAAGATTCATACAGGAGATTCATGGAGGAGATTCATGGAGATTCGTGGAGATTCATGGAGATTCATGGAGATTCATGGAGATTCGTGGAGGTTCATGGAAATTATTGGAGGCTCATGGAGGAGATTAATGGAGATTCATGGAGATTCGTGGAGATTCATGGAGATTCATGGAGATTCATGGAGATTCATGGAGATTCATGGAAATTCATGGAGATTTATGGAGGTTCATGGAGGAGATTCATGGAGATTCATGGAGATTCATGGAAATTCATGGAGATTTATGGAGGTTCATGGAGGAGATTCATGGAGATTCATGGAGATTCATAGAGGAGATTCATGGATATTTATAGAGAAAATTCATGGAGATTCATGGTGATTCATGGAGGAGGTTCATGGAGATTCATGGAGATTCATGGAGATTCATGGAGATTCACGGAGATTCATGGAGATTCGTGGAGGTTCATGGAGGAGATTCGTGGAGATTCATGGAGATTCATGGAGATTCATGGAGATTCGTGGAGATTCATGGAGGAGATTCATGGAGATTCATGGAGATTCATGGAGGAGATTCATGGAGATTCATACAGGAGATTCATCGAGGAGATTCATGGAGATTCGTGGACATTCATGGAGATTCATGGAGATTCATGGAGATTCGTGGAGGTTCATGGAAATTTTTGGAGGCTCATGGAGGAGATTAATGGAGATGCATGGAGATTCATGGAAATTCATGGAGATTCATGGAGGAGATTCATGGAGATTCATGGAGATTCATGGAAATTCATGGAGATTTATGGAGGTTCATGGAGGAGATTCATGGAGATTCATGGAGATTCATAGAGGAGATTCATGGATATTTATAGAGAAAATTCATGGAGATTCATGGTGATTCATGGAGGAGGTTCATGGAGATTCATGGAGATTCATGGAGATTCATGGAGATTCACGGAGATTCATGGAGATTCGTGGAGGTTCATGGAGGAGATTCGTGGAGATTCATGGAGATTCATGGAGATTCATGGAGATTCGTGGAGATTCATGGAGGAGGTTCATGGAGATTCATGGAGATTCATGGAGATTCATACAGGAGATTCATGGAGGAGATTCATGGAGATTCATGGAGGAGATTCATGGAGATTCATGGAGATTCGTGGAGATTCATGGAGATTCATGGAGATTTATGGAGGTTCATGGAGGAGATTCATGGAGATTCATGGAGATTCATGGAGGAGATTCATGGAGAATCATACAGGAGATTCATCGAGGAGATTCATGGAGATTCGTGGACATTCATGGAGATTCATGGAGATTCATGGAGATTCGTGAAGGTTCATGGAAATTTTTGGAGGCTCATGGAGGAGATTAATGGAGATGCATGGAGATTCATGGAAATTCATGGAGATTCATGGAGGAGATTCATGGAGATTCATGGAGATTCATGGAAATTCATGGAGATTTATGGAGGTTCATGGAGGAGATTCATGGAGATTCATGGAGATTCATAGAGGAGATTCATGGAGATTCATACAGGAGATTCATCGAGGAGATTCATGGAGATTCGTGGACATTCATGGAGATTCATGGAGATTCATGGAGATTCATGGAGATTCATTGAGATTGATGGAGGAGATTCATGGAGATTCATGGAGATTCATGGAGATTCATACAGGAGATTCATGGAGGAGATTCATGGAGATTCGTGGAGATTCATGGAGATTCATGGAGATTCATGGAGATTTATGGAGGTTCATTGTGGAGATTCATGCAGATTCATGGAGGAGATTCATGGAGATTCATACAGGAGATTCATGGAGGAGGTTCATGGAGATTCATGGAGATTCATGGAGATTCATACAGGAGATTCATGGAGGAGATTCATGGAGATTCGTGGAGATTCATGGAGATTCATGGAGATTCATGGAGATTCATGGAGATTCATGGAAATTTTTGGAGGCTCATGGAGGAGATTAATGGAGATTCATGGAGATTCATGGAAATTCATGGAGATTCATGGAGGAGATTCATGGAGATTCATACAGGAGATTTATGGAGGAGGTTCATGGAGGTTCATGGAGATTCGTGGAGATTCATGGAGGAGGTTCATGGAGATTCATGGAGATTCGTGGAGATTCATACAGGAGATTCATGGAGGAGATTCATGGAGATTCATGGAGATTCGTGGAGATTCATGGAGATTCATGGAGATTTATGGAGGTTCATGGAGGAGATTCATGGAGATTCATGGAGATTCATGGAGGAGATTCATGGAGATTCATACAGGAGATTCATCGAGGAGATTCATGGAGATTCGTGGACATTCATGGAGATTCATGGAGATTCATGGAGATTCGTGAAGGTTCATGGAAATTTTTGGAGGCTCATGGAGGAGATTAATGGAGATGCATGGAGATTCATGGAAATTCATGGAGATTCATGGAGGAGATTCATGGAGATTCATGGAGATTCATGGAAATTCATGGAGATTCATGGAGATTCATGGAGATTCATGGAGATTCATTGAGATTGATGGAGGAGATTCATGGAGATTCATGGAGATTCATGGAGATTCATACAGGAGATTCATGGAGGAGATTCATGGAGATTCGTGGAGATTCATGGAGATTCATGGAGATTCATGGAGATTTATGGAGGTTCATTGTGGAGATTCATGCAGATTCATGGAGGAGATTCATGGAGATTCATACAGGAGATTCATGGAGGAGGTTCATGGAGATTCATGGAGATTCATGGAGATTCATACAGGAGATTCATGGAGGAGATTCATGGAGATTCATGGAGATTCATGGAGATTCATGGAGGAGATTCATGGAGATTCATCGAGGAGATTCATGGAGATTCGTGGACATTCATGGAGATTCATGGAGATTCATGGAGATTCGTGGAGGTTCATGGAAATTTTTGGAGGCTCATGGAGGAGATTAATGGAGATGCATGGAGATTCATGGAAATTCATGGAGATTCATGGAGGAGATTCATGGAGATTCATGGAGATTCATGGAAATTCATGGAGATTTATGGAGGTTCATGGAGGAGATTCATGGAGATTCATGGAGCTTCATAGAGGAGATTCATGGAGATTCATACAGGAGATTCATTGAGGAGATTCATGGAGATTCGTGGACATTCATGGAGATTCATGGAGATTCATGGAGATTCGTGGAGATTCATGGAGATTCATGGACATTCATGGAGATTCATGGAGATTTATGGAGGTTCATGGAGGAGATTCATGGAGATTCATACAGGAGATTCATGGAGATTCATGGAGGAGATTCATGGAGATTCATGGAGGAGGTTCATGGAGATTCATGGAGATTCATGGAGATTCATGGAGATTCATGGAGATTCATGGAGATTCATGGAGATTTATGGAGGTTCATGGAGGAGGTTCATGGAGGAGATTCATGGAGATTCATGGAGATTCATGGAGATTTATGGAGGTTCATGGAGGAGATTCATGGAGATTCATGGAGATTCATGGAGGAGATTCATGGAGATTCATACAGGAGATTCATCGAGGAGATTCATAGAGATTCGTGGACATTCATGGAGATTCATGGAGATTCATGGAGATTCGTGGAGGTTCATGGAAATTTTTGGAGGCTCATGGAGGAGATTAATGGAGATGCATGGAGATTCATGGAAATTCATGGAGATTCATGGAGGAGATTCATGGAGATTCATGGAGATTCATGGAAATTCATGGAGATTTATGGAGGTTCATGGAGGAGATTCATGGAGATTCATGGAGATTCATGGAGGAGATTCATGGAGATTCATACAGGAGATTCATCGAGGAGATTCATGGAGATTCGTGGACATTCATGGAGATTCATGGAGATTCATGGAGATTCATTGAGATTGATGGAGGAGATTCATGGAGATTCATGGAGATTCATGAAGATTCATACAGGAGATTCATGGAGGAGATTCATGGAGATTCGTGGAGATTCATGGAGATTCATGGAGATTCATGGAGATTCGTGGAGGTTCATGGAAATTATTGGAGGCTCATGGAGGAGATTAATGGAGATTCATGGAGATTCGTGGAGATTCATGGAGATTCATGGAGATTCATGGAGATTCATGGAGATTCATGGAAATTCATGGAGATTTATGGAGGTTCATGGAGGAGATTCATGGAGATTCATGGAGATTCATGGAAATTCATGGAGATTTATGGAGGTTCATGGAGGAGATTCATGGAGATTCATGGAGATTCATAGAGGAGATTCATGGATATTTATAGAGAAAATTCATGGAGATTCATGGTGATTCATGGAGGAGGTTCATGGAGATTCATGGAGATTCATGGAGATTCATGGAGATTCACGGAGATTCATGGAGATTCGTGGAGGTTCATGGAGGAGATTCGTGGAGATTCATGGAGATTCATGGAGATTCATGGAGATTCGTGGAGATTCATGGAGGAGATTCATGGAGATTCATGGAGATTCATGGAGGAGATTCATGGAGATTCATACAGGAGATTCATCGAGGAGATTCATGGAGATTCGTGGACATTCATGGAGATTCATGGAGATTCATGGAGATTCGTGGAGGTTCATGGAAATTTTTGGAGGCTCATGGAGGAGATTAATGGAGATGCATGGAGATTCATGGAAATTCATGGAGATTCATGGAGGAGATTCATGGAGATTCATGGAGATTCATGGAAATTCATGGAGATTTATGGAGGTTCATGGAGGAGATTCATGGAGATTCATGGAGATTCATAGAGGAGATTCATGGATATTTATAGAGAAAATTCATGGAGATTCATGGTGATTCATGGAGGAGGTTCATGGAGATTCATGGAGATTCATGGAGATTCATGGAGATTCACGGAGATTCATGGAGATTCGTGGAGGTTCATGGAGGAGATTCGTGGAGATTCATGGAGATTCATGGAGATTCATGGAGATTCGTGGAGATTCATGGAGGAGGTTCATGGAGATTCATGGAGATTCATGGAGATTCATACAGGAGATTCATGGAGGAGATTCATGGAGATTCATGGAGGAGATTCATGGAGATTCATGGAGATTCGTGGAGATTCATGGAGATTCATGGAGATTTATGGAGGTTCATGGAGGAGATTCATGGAGATTCATGGAGATTCATGGAGGAGATTCATGGAGAATCATACAGGAGATTCATCGAGGAGATTCATGGAGATTCGTGGACATTCATGGAGATTCATGGAGATTCATGGAGATTCGTGAAGGTTCATGGAAATTTTTGGAGGCTCATGGAGGAGATTAATGGAGATGCATGGAGATTCATGGAAATTCATGGAGATTCATGGAGGAGATTCATGGAGATTCATGGAGATTCATGGAAATTCATGGAGATTTATGGAGGTTCATGGAGGAGATTCATGGAGATTCATGGAGATTCATAGAGGAGATTCATGGAGATTCATACAGGAGATTCATCGAGGAGATTCATGGAGATTCGTGGACATTCATGGAGATTCATGGAGATTCATGGAGATTCATGGAGATTCATTGAGATTGATGGAGGAGATTCATGGAGATTCATGGAGATTCATGGAGATTCATACAGGAGATTCATGGAGGAGATTCATGGAGATTCGTGGAGATTCATGGAGATTCATGGAGATTCATGGAGATTTATGGAGGTTCATTGTGGAGATTCATGCAGATTCATGGAGGAGATTCATGGAGATTCATACAGGAGATTCATGGAGGAGGTTCATGGAGATTCATGGAGATTCATGGAGATTCATACAGGAGATTCATGGAGGAGATTCATGGAGATTCGTGGAGATTCATGGAGATTCATGGAGATTCATGGAGATTCATGGAGATTCATGGAAATTTTTGGAGGCTCATGGAGGAGATTAATGGAGATTCATGGAGATTCATGGAAATTCATGGAGATTCATGGAGGAGATTCATGGAGATTCATACAGGAGATTTATGGAGGAGGTTCATGGAGGTTCATGGAGATTCATGGAGATTCATACAGGAGATTCATGGAGGAGATTCATCGAGGAGATTCATGGAGATTCGTGGACATTCATGGAGATTCATGGAGATTCATGGAGATTCGTGGAGATTCATGGAGATTCATGGAGATTCATGGAGATTTATGGAGGTTCATGGAGGACATTCATGGAGATTCATGGAGATTCATGGAGGAGATTCATGGAGATTCATGGAGATTCGTGGAGCTTCATGGAAATTTTTGGAGGCTCATGGAGAAGATTAATGGAGATGCATGGAGATTCATGGAAATTCATGGAGATTCATGGAGGGGATTCATGGAGATTCATACAGGAGATTCATGGAGGAGGTTCATGGAGATTCATGGAGATTTATGGAGGTTCATTGAGAAGATTAATGGAGACTCATACAGGAGATTCATGGAGGAGATTCATGGAGATTCATGGAGATTCATGGAGATTCATGGACATTCATGGAGATTCATGGAGATTCATGGAGATTCGTGGAGATTCATGGAAATTTTTGGAGGCTCATGGAGGAGATTAATGGAGATTCATGGAGATTCATGGAGATTCATGGAGATTCGTGGAGATTCATGGAGATTCATGGAGATTCATGGAGATTTATGGAGGTTCATGGAGGAGATTCATGGAGATTCATGGAGATTCATGGAGGAGATTCATGGAGATTCATACAGGAGATTCATCGAGGAGATTCATGGAGATTCGTGGACATTCATGGAGATTCATGGAGATTCATGGAGATTCGTGGAGGTTCATGGAAATTTTTGGAGGCTCATGGAGGAGATTAATGGAGATGCATGGAGATTCATGGAAATTCATGGAGATTCATGGAGGGGATTCATGGAGATTCATACAGGAGATTCATGGAGGAGGTTCATGGAGATTCATGGAGATTTATGGAGGTTCATTGAGAAGATTAATGGAGACTCATACAGGAGATTCATGGAGGAGATTCATGGAGAATCATGGAGATTCATGGAGATTCATGGAGATTCGTGGAGGTTCATGGAAATTTTTGGAGATTCATGGAGGAGATTCGTGGACATTCATGGAGATTCATGGAGATTCGTGGAGGTTCATGGAAATTTTTGAAGGCTCATGGAGGAGATTAATGGTGATGCATGGAGATTCATGGAAATTCATGGAGATTCATGGAGGAGATTCATGGAGATTCATGGAGATTCATGGAAATTCATGGAGATTTATGGAGGTTCATGGAGGAGATTCATGGAGATTCATGGAGATTCATAGAGGAGATTCATGGAGATTCATACAGGAGATTCATTGAGGAGATTCATGGAGATTCGTGGACATTCATGGAGATTCATGGAGATTCATGGAGATTCGTGGAGATTCATGGAGATTCATGGACATTCATGGAGATTCATGGAGATTTATGGAGGTTCATGGAGGAGATTCATGGAGATTCATACAGGAGATTCATGGAGATTCATGGAGGAGATTCATGGAGATTCATGGAGGAGGTTCATGGAGATTCATGGAGATTCATGGAGATTCATGGAGATTCATGGAGATTCATGGAGATTCATGGAGATTTATGGAGGTTCATGGAGGAGGTTCATGGAGGAGATTCATGGAGATTCATGGAGATTCATGGAGATTTATGGAGGTTCATGGAGGAGATTCATGGAGATTCATGGAGATTCATGGAGGAGATTCATGGAGATTCATACAGGAGATTCATCGAGGAGATTCATGGAGATTCGTGGACATTCATGGAGATTCATGGAGATTCATGGAGATTCGTGGAGGTTCATGGAAATTTTTGGAGGCTCATGGAGGAGATTAATGGAGATGCATGGAGATTCATGGAAATTCATGGAGATTCATGGAGGAGATTCATGGAGATTCATGGAGATTCATGGAAATTCATGGAGATTTATGGAGGTTCATGGAGGAGATTCATGGAGATTCATGGAGATTCATAGAGGAGATTCATGGAGATTCATACAGGAGATTCATCGAGGAGATTCATGGAGATTCGTGGACATTCATGGAGATTCATGGAGATTCATGGAGATTCATGGAGATTCATTGAGATTGATGGAGGAGATTCATGGAGATTCATGGAGATTCATGGAGATTCATACAGGAGATTCATGGAGGAGATTCATGGAGATTCGTGGAGATTCATGGAGATTCATGGAGATTCATGGAGATTCGTGGAGGTTCATGGAAATTATTGGAGGCTCATGGAGGAGATTAATGGAGATGCATGGAGATTCATGGAAATTCATGGAGATTCATGGAGGAGATTCATGGAGATTCATGGAGATTCATGGAAATTCATGGAGATTTATGGAGGTTCATGGAGGAGATTCATGGAGATTCATGGAGATTCATAGAGGAGATTCATGGATATTTATAGAGAAAATTCATGGAGATTCATGGTGATTCATGGAGGAGGTTCATGGAGATTCATGGAGATTCATGGAGATTCATGGAGATAAACGGAGATTCATGGAGATTCGTGGAGGTTCATGGAGGAGATTCGTGGAGATTCATGGAGATTCATGGAGATTCATGGAGATTCGTGGAGATTCATGGAGGAGATTCATGGAGATTCATGGAGATTCATGGAGGAGATTCATGGAGATTCATACAGGAGATTCATCGAGGAGATTCATGGAGATTCGTGGACATTCATGGAGATTCATGGAGATTCATGGAGATTCGTGGAGGTTCATGGAAATTTTTGGAGGCTCATGGAGGAGATTAATGGAGATGCATGGAGATTCATGGAAATTCATGGAGATTCATGGAGGAGATTCATGGAGATTCATGGAGATTCATGGAAATTCATGGAGATTTATGGAGGTTCATGGAGGAGATTCATGGAGATTCATGGAGATTCATAGAGGAGATTCATGGATATTTATAGAGAAAATTCATGGAGATTCATGGTGATTCATGGAGGAGGTTCATGGAGATTCATGGAGATTCATGGAGATTCATGGAGATTCACGGAGATTCATGGAGATTCGTGGAGGTTCATGGAGGAGATTCGTGGAGATTCATGGAGATTCATGGAGATTCATGGAGATTCGTGGAGATTCATGGAGGAGGTTCATGGAGATTCATGGAGATTCGTGGAGATTCATACAGGAGATTCATGGAGGAGATTCATGGAGATTCATGGAGATTCGTGGAGATTCATGGAGATTCATGGAGATTTATGGAGGTTCATGGAGGAGATTCATGGAGATTCATGGAGATTCATGGAGGAGATTCATGGAGATTCATACAGGAGATTCATCGAGGAGATTCATGGAGATTCGTGGACATTCATGGAGATTCATGGAGATTCATGGAGATTCGTGAAGGTTCATGGAAATTTTTGGAGGCTCATGGAGGAGATTAATGGAGATTCATGGAGATTCATTGAGATTGATGGAGGAGATTCATGGAGATTCATGGAGATTCATGGAGATTCATACAGGAGATTCATGGAGGAGATTCATGGAGATTCGTGGAGATTCATGGAGATTCATGGAGATTCATGGAGATTTATGGAGGTTCATTGTGGAGATTCATGCAGATTCATGGAGGAGATTCATGGAGATTCATACAGGAGATTCATGGAGGAGGTTCATGGAGATTCATGGAGATTCATGGAGATTCATACAGGAGATTCATGGAGGAGATTCATGGAGATTCGTGGAGATTCATGGAGATTCATGGAGATTCATGGAGATTCATGGAGATTCATAGAAATTTTTGGAGGCTCATGGAGGAGATTAATGGAGATTCATGGAGATTCATGGAAATTCATGGAGATTCATGGAGGAGATTCATGGAGATTCATACAGGAGATTCATGGAGGAGGTTCATGGAGGTTCATGGAGATTCATGGAGATTCATACAGGAGATTCATGGAGGAGATTCATGGAGGAGATTCATGGAGATTCGTGGACATTCATGGAGATTCATGGAGATTCATGGAGATTCGTGGAGATTCATGGAGATTCATGGAGATTCATGGAGATTTATGGAGGTTCATGGAGGAGATTCATGGAGATTCATGGAGATTCATGGAGGAGATTCCTGGAGATTCATGGAGATTCGTGGAGCTTCATGGAAATTTTTGGAGGCTCATGGAGAAGATTAATGGAGATGCATGGAGATTCATGGAAATTCATGGAGATTCATGGAGGGGATTCATGGAGATTCATACAGGAGATTCATGGAGGAGGTTCATGGAGATTCATGGAGATTTATGGAGGTTCATTGAGAAGATTAATGGAGACTCATACAGGAGATTCATGGAGGAGATTCATGGAGATTCATGGAGATTCATGGAGATTCATGGACATTCATGGAGATTCATGGAGATTCATGGAGATTCATGGAGGAGATTCATGGAGATTCATGGAGATTCATGGAAATTCATGGAGATTTATGGAGGTTCATGGAGGAGATTCATGGAGATTCATGGAGATTCATAGAGGAGATTCATGGAGATTCATACAGGAGATTCATTGAGGAGATTCATGGAGATTCGTGGACATTCATGGAGATTCATGGAGATTCATGGAGATTCGTGGAGATTCATGGAGATTCATGGACATTCATGGAGATTCATGGAGATTTATGGAGGTTCATGGAGGAGATTCATGGAGATTCATACAGGAGATTCATGGAGATTCATGGAGGAGATTCATGGAGATTCATGGAGGAGGTTCATGGAGATTCATGGAGATTCATGGAGATTCATGGAGATTCATGGAGATTCATGGAGATTCATGGAGATTTATGGAGGTTCATGGAGGAGGTTCATGGAGGAGATTCATGGAGATTCATGGAGATTCATGGAGATTTATGGAGGTTCATGGAGGAGATTCATGGAGATTCATGGAGATTCATGGAGGAGATTCATGGAGATTCATACAGGAGATTCATCGAGGAGATTCATGGAGATTCGTGGACATTCATGGAGATTCATGGAGATTCATGGAGATTCGTGGAGGTTCATGGAAATTTTTGGAGGCTCATGGAGGAGATTAATGGAGATGCATGGAGATTCATGGAAATTCATGGAGATTCATGGAGGAGATTCATGGAGATTCATGGAGATTCATGGAAATTCATGGAGATTTATGGAGGTTCATGGAGGAGATTCATGGAGATTCATGGAGATTCATAGAGGAGATTCATGGAGATTCATACAGGAGATTCATCGAGGAGATTCATGGAGATTCGTGGACATTCATGGAGATTCATGGAGATTCATGGAGATTCATGGAGATTCATTGAGATTGATGGAGGAGATTCATGGAGATTCATGGAGATTCATGGAGATTCATACAGGAGATTCATGGAGGAGATTCATGGAGATTCGTGGAGATTCATGGAGATTCATGGAGATTCATGGAGATTCGTGGAGGTTCATGGAAATTATTGGAGGCTCATGGAGGAGATTAATGGAGATGCATGGAGATTCATGGAAATTCATGGAGATTCATGGAGGAGATTCATGGAGATTCATGGAGATTCATGGAAATTCATGGAGATTTATGGAGGTTCATGGAGGAGATTCATGGAGATTCATGGAGATTCATAGAGGAGATTCATGGATATTTATAGAGAAAATTCATGGAGATTCATGGTGATTCATGGAGGAGGTTCATGGAGATTCATGGAGATTCATGGAGATTCATGGAGATAAACGGAGATTCATGGAGATTCGTGGAGGTTCATGGAGGAGATTCGTGGAGATTCATGGAGATTCATGGAGATTCATGGAGATTCGTGGAGATTCATGGAGGAGATTCATGGAGATTCATGGAGATTCATGGAGGAGATTCATGGAGATTCATACAGGAGATTCATCGAGGAGATTCATGGAGATTCGTGGACATTCATGGAGATTCATGGAGATTCATGGAGATTCGTGGAGGTTCATGGAAATTTTTGGAGGCTCATGGAGGAGATTAATGGAGATGCATGGAGATTCATGGAAATTCATGGAGATTCATGGAGGAGATTCATGGAGATTCATGGAGATTCATGGAAATTCATGGAGATTTATGGAGGTTCATGGAGGAGATTCATGGAGACTCATACAGGAGATTCATGGAGGAGATTCATGGAGATTCATGGAGATTCATGGAGATTCATGGACATTCATGGAGATTCATGGAGATTCATGGAGATTCGTGGAGATTCATGGAAATTTTTGGAGGCTCATGGAGGAGATTAATGGAGATTCATGGAGATTCATGGAGATTCATGGAGATTCGTGGAGATTCATGGAGATTCATGGAGATTCATGGAGATTTATGGAGGTTCATGGAGGAGATTCATGGAGATTCATGGAGATTCATGGAGGAGATTCATGGAGATTCATACAGGAGATTCATCGAGGAGATTCATGGAGATTCGTGGACATTCATGGAGATTCATGGAGATTCATGGAGATTCGTGGAGGTTCATGGAAATTTTTGGAGGCTCATGGAGGAGATTAATGGAGATGCATGGAGATTCATGGAAATTCATGGAGATTCATGGAGGGGATTCATGGAGATTCATACAGGAGATTCATGGAGGAGGTTCATGGAGATTCATTTAGATTTATGGAGGTTCATTGAGAAGATTAATGGAGACTCATACAGGAGATTCATGGAGGAGATTCATGGAGAATCATGGAGATTCATGGAGATTCATGGAGATTCGTGGAGGTTCATGGAAATTTTTGGAGATTCATGGAGCAGATTCGTGGACATTCATGGAGATTCATGGAGATTCGTGGAGGTTCATGGAAATTTTTGAAGGCTCATGGAGGAGATTAATGGTGATGCATGGAGATTCATGGAGATTCATGGAGATTCGTGGAGATTCATGGAGATTCATGGACATTCATGGAGATTCATGGAGATTTATGGAGGTTCATGGAGGAGATTCATGGAGATTCATACAGGAGATTCATGGAGATTCATGGAGGAGATTCATGGAGATTCATGGAGGAGGTTCATGGAGATTAATGGAGATGCATGGAGATTCATGGAAATTCATGGAGATTCATGGAGGAGATTCATGGAGATTCATGGAGATTCATGGAAATTCATGGAGATTTATGGAGGTTCATGGAGGAGATTCATGGAGATTCATGGAGATTCATAGAGGAGATTCATGGATATTTATAGAGAAAATTCATGGAGATTCATGGTGATTCATGGAGGAGGTTCATGGAGATTCATGGAGATTCATGGAGATTCATGGAGATTCACGGAGATTCATGGAGATTCGTGGAGGTTCATGGAGGAGATTCGTGGAGATTCATGGAGATTCATGGAGATTCATGGAGATTCGTGGAGATTCATGGAGATTCATGGAGATTCATACAGGAGATTCATGGAGGAGATTCATGGAGATTCATGGAGATTCGTGGAGATTCATGGAGATTCATGGAGATTTATGGAGGTTCATGGAGGAGATTCATGGAGATTCATGGAGATTCATGGAGGAGATTCATGGAGATTCATACAGGAGATTCATCGAGGAGATTCATGGAGATTCGTGGACATTCATGGAGATTCATGGAGATTCATGGAGATTCGTGAAGGTTCATGGAAATTTTTGGAGGCTCATGGAGGAGATTAATGGAGATGCATGGAGATTCATGGAAATTCATGGAGATTCATGGAGGAGATTCATGGAGATTCATGGAGATTCATGGAAATTCATGGAGATTTATGGAGGTTCATGGAGGAGATTCATGGAGATTCATGGAGATTCATAGAGGAGATTCATGGAGATTCATACAGGAGATTCATCGAGGAGATTCATGGAGATTCGTGGACATTCATGGAGATTCATGGAGATTCATGGAGATTCATGGAGATTCATTGAGATTGATGGAGGAGATTCATGGAGATTCATGGAGATTCATACAGGAGATTCATGGAGGAGATTCATGGAGATTCGTGGAGATTCATGGAGATTCATGGAGATTCATGGAGATTCATGGAGATTCGTGGAGGTTCATGGAAATTTTTGGAGGCTCATGGAGGAGATTAATGAAGATGCATGGAGATTCATGGAAATTCATGGAGATTCATGGAGGAGATTCATGGAGATTCATGGAGATTCATGGAAATTCATGGAGATTTATGGAGGTTCATGGAGGAGATTCATGGAGATTCATGGAGATTCATAGAGGAGATTCATGGATATTTATAGAGAAAATTCATGGAGATTCATGGTGATTCATGGAGGAGGTTCATGGAGATTCATGGAGATTCATGGAGATTCATGGAGATTCACGGAGATTCATGGAGATTCGTGGAGGTTCATGGAGGAGATTCGTGGAGATTCATGGAGATTCATGGAGATTCATGGAGATTCGTGGAGATTCATGGAGGAGATTCATGGAGATTCATGGAGATTCATGGAGATTTATGGAGATTTATGGAGGTTCATGGAGGAGATTCATGGAGATTCATGGAGATTCATAGAGGAGATTCATGGATATTTATAGAGAAAATTCATGGAGATTCATGGTGATTCATGGAGGAGGTTCATGGAGATTCATGGAGATTCATGGAGATTCATGGAGATTCACGGAGATTCATGGAGATTCGTGGAGGTTCATGGAGGAGATTCGTGGAGATTCATGGAGATTCATGGAGATTCATGGAGATTCATGGAGATTCATGGAGGAGGTTCATGGAGATTCATGGAGATTCGTGGAGATTCATACAGGAGATTCATGGAGGAGATTCATGGAGATTCATGGAGATTCGTGGAGATTCATGGAGATTCATGGAGATTTATGGAGGTTCATGGAGGAGATTCATGGAGATTCATGGAGATTCATGGAGGAGATTCATGGAGATTCATACAGGAGATTCATCGATGAGATTCATGGAGATTCGTGGACATTCATGGAGATTCATGGAGATTCATGGAGATTCGTGAAGGTTCGTGGAAATTTTTGGAGGCTCATGGAGGAGATTAATGGAGATGCATGGAGATTCATGGAAATTCATGGAGATTCATGGAGGAGATTCATGGAGATTCATGGAGATTCATGGAAATTCATGGAGATTTATGGAGGTTCATGGAGGAGATTCATGGAGATTCATGGAGATTCATAGAGGAGATTCATGGATATTTATAGAGAAAATTCATGGAGATTCATGGTGATTCATGGAGGAGGTTCATGGAGATTCATGGAGATTCATGGAGATTCACGGAGATTCATGGAGATTCGTGGAGGTTCATGGAGGAGATTCGTGGAGATTCATGGAGATTCATGGAGATTCATGGAGATTCGTGGAGATTCATGGAGGAGATTTATGGTGGTTCATGGAGGAGATTCATGGAGATTCATGGAGATTCATGGAGGAGATTCATGGAGATTCATACAGGAGATTCATCGAGGAGATTCATGGAGATTCGTGGACATTCATGGAGATTCATGGAGATTCATGGAGATTCATGAAGGTTCATGGAAATTTTTGGAGGCTCATGGAGGAGATTAATGGAGATGCATGGAGATTCATGGAAATTCATGGAGATTCATGGAGGAGATTCATGGAGATTCATGGAGATTCATGGAAATTCATGGAGATTTATGGAGGTTCATGGAGGAGATTCATGGAGATTCATGGAGATTCATAGAGGAGATTCATGGAGATTCATACAGGAGATTCATCGAGGAGATTCATGGAGATTCGTGGACATTCATGGAGATTCATGGAGATTCATGGAGATTCATGGAGATTCATTGAGATTGATGGAGGAGATTCATGGAGATTCATGGAGATTCATGGAGATTCATACAGGAGATTCATGGAGGAGATTCATGGAGATTCGTGGAGATTCATGGAGATTCATGGAGTTTCATGGAGATTTATGGAGGTTCATTGTGGAGATTCATGCAGATTCATGGAGGAGATTCATGGAGATTCATACAGGAGATTCATGGAGGAGGTTCATGGAGATTCATGGAGATTCATGGAGATTCATACAGGAGATTCATGGAGGAGATTCATGGAGATTCGTGGACATTCATGGAGATTCATGGAGATTCATGGAGATTCGTGGAGGTTCATGGAAATTTTTGGAGGCTCATGGAGGAGATTAATGGAGATGCATTGAGAGTCATGGAAATTCATGGAGATTCATGGAGGAGATTCATGGAGATTCATGGAGATTCATGGAAATTCATGGAGATTTATGGAGGTTCATGGAGGAGATTCATGGAGATTCATGGAGATTCATAGAGGAGATTCATGGAGATTTATAGAGAAAATTCATGGAGATTCATGGTGATTCATGGAGGAGGTTCATGGAGATTCATGGAGATTCATGGAGATTCATGGAGATTCACGGAGATTCATGGAGATTCGTGGAGGTTCATGGAGGAGATTCGTGGAGATTCATGGAGATTCATGGAGATTCATGGAGATTCGTGGAGATTCATGGAGGAGGTTCATGGAGATTCATGGAGATTCATACAGGAGATTCATGGAGGAGATTCATGGAGATTAATGGAGATTCGTGGAGATTCATGGAGATTCATGGAGATTTATGGAGGTTCATGGAGGAGATCTATGGAGATTCATGGAGGTTCATGGAGGAGATTCATGGAGATTCATGGAGATTCATAGAGGAGATTCATGGATATTTATAGAGAAAATTCATGGAGATTCATGGTGATTCATGGAGGAGGTTCATGGAGATTCATGGAGATTCATGGAGATTCATGGAGATTCACGGAGATTCATGGAGATTCGTGGAGGTTCATGGAGATTCATGGAGGAGATTCATGGAGATTCATACAGGAGATTCATCGAGGAGATTCATGGAGATTCGTGGACATTCATGGAGATTCATGGAGATTCATGGAGATTCGTGAAGGTTCATGGAAATTTTTGGAGGCTCATGGAGGAGATTAATGGAGATGCATGGAGATTCATGGAAATTCATGGAGATTCATGGAGGAGATTCATGGAGATTCATGGAGATTCATGGAAATTCATGGAGATTTATGGAGGTTCATGGAGGAGATTCATGGAGATTCATGGAGATTCATAGAGGAGATTCATGGATATTTATAGAGAAAATTCATGGAGATTCATGGTGATTCATGGAGGAGGTTCATGGAGATTCATGGAGATTCATGGAGATTCACGGAGATTCATGGAGATTCGTGGAGGTTCATGGAGGAGATTCGTGGAGATTCATGGAGATTCATGGAGATTCATGGAGATTCGTGGAGATTCATGGAGGAGATTTATGGTGGTTCATGGAGGAGATTCATGGAGATTCATGGAGATTCATGGAGGAGATTCATGGAGATTCATACAGGAGATTCATCGAGGAGATTCATGGAGATTCATGGAGATTCATAGAGGAGATTCATGGAGATTTATAGAGAAAATTCATGGAGATTCATGGTGATTCATGGAGGAGGTTCATGGAGATTCATGGAGATTCATGGAGATTCATGGAGATTCACGGAGATTCATGGAGATTCGTGGAGGTTCATGGAGGAGATTCGTGGAGATTCATGGAGATTCATGGAGATTCATGGAGATTCGTGGAGATTCATGGAGGAGGTTCATGGAGATTCATGGAGATTCATACAGGAGATTCATGGAGGAGATTCATGGAGATTAATGGAGATTCGTGGAGATTCATGGAGATTCATGGAGATTTATGGAGGTTCATGGAGGAGATCTATGGAGATTCATGGAGGTTCATGGAGGAGATTCATGGAGATTCATGGAGATTCATAGAGGAGATTCATGGATATTTATAGAGAAAATTCATGGAGATTCATGGTGATTCATGGAGGAGGTTCATGGAGATTCATGGAGATTCATGGAGATTCATGGAGATTCACGGAGATTCATGGAGATTCGTGGAGGTTCATGGAGATTCATGGAGGAGATTCATGGAGATTCATACAGGAGATTCATCGAGGAGATTCATGGAGATTCGTGGACATTCATGGAGATTCATGGAGATTCATGGAGATTCGTGAAGGTTCATGGAAATTTTTGGAGGCTCATGGAGGAGATTAATGGAGATGCATGGAGATTCATGGAAATTCATGGAGATTCATGGAGGAGATTCATGGAGATTCATGGAGATTCATGGAAATTCATGGAGATTTATGGAGGTTCATGGAGGAGATTCATGGAGATTCATGGAGATTCATAGAGGAGATTCATGGATATTTATAGAGAAAATTCATGGAGATTCATGGTGATTCATGGAGGAGGTTCATGGAGATTCATGGAGATTCATGGAGATTCACGGAGATTCATGGAGATTCGTGGAGGTTCATGGAGGAGATTCGTGGAGATTCATGGAGATTCATGGAGATTCATGGAGATTCGTGGAGATTCATGGAGGAGATTTATGGTGGTTCATGGAGGAGATTCATGGAGATTCATGGAGATTCATGGAGGAGATTCATGGAGATTCATACAGGAGATTCATCGAGGAGATTCATGGAGATTCGTGGACATTCATGGAGATTCATGGAGATTCATGGAGATTCATGAAGGTTCATGGAAATTTTTGGAGGCTCATGGAGGAGATTAATGGAGATGCATGGAGATTCATGGAAATTCATGGAGATTCATGGAGGAGATTCATGGAGATTCATGGAGATTCATGGAAATTCATGGAGATTTATGGAGGTTCATGGAGGAGATTCATGGAGATTCATGGAGATTCATAGAGGAGATTCATGGAGATTCATACAGGAGATTCATCGAGGAGATTCATGGAGATTCGTGGACATTCATGGAGATTCATGGAGATTCATGGAGATTCATGGAGATTCATTGAGATTGATGGAGGAGATTCATGGAGATTCATGGAGATTCATGGAGATTCATACAGGAGATTCATGGAGGAGATTCATGGAGATTCGTGGAGATTCATGGAGATTCATGGAGATTCATGGAGATTTATGGAGGTTCATTGTGGAGATTCATGCAGATTCATGGAGGAGATTCATGGAGATTCATACAGGAGATTCATGGAGGAGGTTCATGGAGATTCGTGGACATTCATGGAGATTCATGGAGATTCATGGAGATTCGTGGAGGTTCATGGAAATTTTTGGAGATTCATGGAGATTCATGGAGATTCACGGAGATTCATGGAGATTCGTGGAGGTTCATGGAGGAGATTCGTGGAGATTCATGGAGATTCATGGAGATTCATGGAGATTCGTGGAGATTCATGGAGGAGGTTCATGGAGATTCATGGAGATTCATACAGGAGATTCATGGAGGAGATTCATGGAGATTAATGGAGATTCGTGGAGATTCATGGAGATTCATGGAGATTTATGGAGGTTCATGGAGGAGATCTATGGAGATTCATGGAGGTTCATGGAGGAGATTCATGGAGATTCATGGAGATTCATAGGGGAGATTCATGGATATTTATAGAGAAAATTCATGGAGATTCATGGTGATTCATGGAGGAGGTTCATGGAGATTCATGGAGATTCATGGAGATTCATGGAGATTCACGGAGATTCATGGAGATTCGTGGAGGTTCATGGAGGAGATTCGTGGAGATTCATGGAGATTCATGGAGATTCATGGAAATTCATGGAGATTCATGGAGGAGATTCATGGAGATTCATGGAGATTCATGGAAATTCATGGAGATTTATGGAGGTTCATGGAGGAGATCTATGGAGATTCATGGAGGTTCATGGAGGAGATTCATGGAGATTCATGGAGATTCATAGGGGAGATTCATGGATATTTATAGAGAAAATTCATGGAGATTCATGGTGATTCATGGAGGAGGTTCATGGAGATTCATGGAGATTCATGGAGATTCATGGAGATTCACGGAGATTCATGGAGATTCGTGGAGGTTCATGGAGGAGATTCGTGGAGATTCATGGAGATTCATGGAGATTCATGGAAATTCATGGAGATTCATGGAGGAGATTCATGGAGATTCATGGAGATTCATGGAAATTCATGGAGATTTATGGAGGTTCATGGAGGAGATTCTGGAGATTCATGGAGATTCATAGAGGAGATTCATGGAGATTCATACAGGAGATTCATCGAGGAGATTCATGGAGATTCGTGGACATTCATGGAGATTCATGGAGATTCATGGAGATTCATGGAGATTCATTGAGATTGATGGAGGAGATTCATGGAGATTCATGGAGATTCATGGAGATTCATACAGGAGATTCATGGAGGAGATTCATGGAGATTCGTGGAGAATCATGGAGATTCATGGAGATTCATGGAGGTTCATGGAAATTATTGGAGGCTCATGGAGGAGATTAATGGAGATGCATGGAGATTCATGGAAATTCATGGAGATTCATGGAGGAGATTCATGGAGATTCATGGATATTCATGGAAATTCATGGTGATTTATGGAGGTTCATGGAGGAGATTCATGGAGATTCATGGAGATTCATAGAGGAGATTCATGGATATTTATAGAGAAAATTCATGGAGATTCATGGTGATTCATGGAGGAGGTTCATGGAGATTCATGGAGATTCATGGAGATTCATGGAGATTCACGGAGATTCATGGAGATTCGTGGAGGTTCATGGAGGAGATTCGTGGAGATTCATGGAGATTCATGGAGATTCATGGAGATTCGTGGAGATTCATGGAGGAGATTCATGGAGATTCATGGAGATTCATGGAGGAGATTCATGGAGATTCATACAGGAGATTCATCGAGGAGATTCATGGAGATTCGTGGACATTCATGGAGATTCATGGAGATTCATGGAGATTCGTGGAGGTTCATGGAAATTTTTGGAGGCTCATGGAGGAGATTAATGGAGATGCATGGAGATTCATGGAAATTCATGGCGATTCATGGAGGAGATTCATGGAGATTCATGGAGATTCATGGAAATTCATGGAGATTTATGGAGGTTCATGGAGGAGATTCATGGAGATTCATGGAGATTCATAGAGGAGATTCATGGATATTTATAGAGAAAATTCATGGAGATTCATGGTGATTCATGGAGGAGGTTCATGGAGATTCATGGAGATTCCTGGAGATTCATGGAGATTCACGGAGATTCATGGAGATTCGTGGAGGTTCATGGAGGAGATTCGTGGAGATTCATGGAGATTCATGGAGATTCATGGAGATTCGTGGAGATTCATGGAGGAGGTTCATGGAGATTCATGGAGATTCATGGAGATTCATACAGGAGATTCATGGAGGAGATTCATGGAGATTCATGGAGATTCGTGGAGATTCATGGAGATTCATGGAGATTTATGGAGGTTCATGGAGGAGATTCATGGAGATTCATGGAGATTCATGGAGGAGATTCATGGAGATTCATACAGGAGATTCATCGAGGAGATTCATGGAGATTCGTGGACATTCATGGAGATTCATGGAGATTCATGGAGATTCGTGAAGGTTCATGGAAATTTTTGGAGGCTCATGGAGGAGATTAATGGAGATGCATGGAGATTCATGGAAATTCATGGAGATTCATACAGGAGATTCATGGAGGAGATTCATGGAGATTAATGGAGATTCGTGGAGATTCATGGAGATTCATGGAGATTTATGGAGGTTCATGGAGGAGATCTATGGAGATTCATGGAGGTTCATGGAGGAGATTCATGGAGATTCATGGAGATTCATAGGGGAGATTCATGGATATTTATAGAGAAAATTCATGGAGATTCATGGTGATTCATGGAGGAGGTTCATGGAGATTCATGGAGATTCATGGAGATTCATGGAGATTCACGGAGATTCATGGAGATTCGTGGAGGTTCATGGAGGAGATTCGTGGAGATTCATGGAGATTCATGGAGATTCATGGAAATTCATGGAGATTCATGGAGGAGATTCATGGAGATTCATGGAGATTCATGGAAATTCATGGAGATTTATGGAGGTTCATGGAGGAGATTCTGGAGATTCATGGAGATTCATAGAGGAGATTCATGGAGATTCATACAGGAGATTCATCGAGGAGATTCATGGAGATTCGTGGACATTCATGGAGATTCATGGAGATTCATGGAGATTCATGGAGATTCATTGAGATTGATGGAGGAGATTCATGGAGATTCATGGAGATTCATGGAGATTCATACAGGAGATTCATGGAGGAGATTCATGGAGATTCGTGGAGAATCATGGAGATTCATGGAGATTCATGGAGATTCGTGGAGGTTCATGGAAATTATTGGAGGCTCATGGAGGAGATTAATGGAAATGCATGGAGATTCATGGAAATTCATGGAGATTCATGGAGGAGATTCATGGAGATTCATGGATATTCATGGAAATTCATGGTGATTTATGGAGGTTCATGGAGGAGATTCATGGAGATTCATGGAGATTCATAGAGGAGATTCATGGATATTTATAGAGAAAATTCATGGAGATTCATGGTGATTCATGGAGGAGGTTCATGGAGATTCATGGAGATTCATGGAGATTCATGGAGATTCACGGAGATTCATGGAGATTCGTGGAGGTTCATGGAGGAGATTCGTGGAGATTCATGGAGATTCATGGAGATTCATGGAGATTCGTGGAGATTCATGGAGGAGATTCATGGAGATTCATGGAGATTCATGGAGGAGATTCATGGAGATTCATACAGGAGATTCATCGAGGAGATTCATGGAGATTCGTGGACATTCATGGAGATTCATGGAGATTCATGGAGATTCGTGGAGGTTCATGGAAATTTTTGGAGGCTCATGGAGGAGATTAATGGAGATGCATGGAGATTCATGGAAATTCATGGCGATTCATGGAGGAGATTCATGGAGATTCATGGAGATTCATGGAAATTCATGGAGATTTATGGAGGTTCATGGAGGAGATTCATGGAGATTCATGGAGATTCATAGAGGAGATTCATGGATATTTATAGAGAAAATTCATGGAGATTCATGGTGATTCATGGAGGAGGTTCATGGAGATTCATGGAGATTCCTGGAGATTCAAGGAGATTCACGGAGATTCATGGAGATTCGTGGAGGTTCATGGAGGAGATTCGTGGAGATTCATGGAGATTCATGGAGATTCATGGAGATTCGTGGAGATTCATGGAGGAGGTTCATGGAGATTCATGGAGATTCATGGAGATTCATACAGGAGATTCATGGAGGAGATTCATGGAGATTCATGGAGATTCGTGGAGATTCATGGAGATTCATGGAGATTTATGGAGGTTCATGGAGGAGATTCATGGAGATTCATGGAGATTCATGGAGGAGATTCATGGAGATTCATACAGGAGATTCATCGAGGAGATTCATGGAGATTCGTGGACATTCATGGAGATTCATGGAGATTCATGGAGATTCGTGAAGGTTCATGGAAATTTTTGGAGGCTCATGGAGGAGATTAATGGAGATGCATGGAGATTCATGGAAATTCATGGAGATTCATGGAGGAGATTCATGGAGATTCATGGAGATTCATGGAAATTCATGGAGATTTATGGAGGTTCATGGAGGAGATTCATGGAGATTCATGGAGATTCATAGAGGAGATTCATGGAGATTCATACAGGAGATTCATCGAGGAGATTCATGGAGATTCGTGGACATTCATGGAGATTCATGGAGATTCATGGAGATTCATGGAGATTCATTGAGATTCATGGAGGAGATTCATGGAGATTCATGGAGATTCATGGAGATTCATACAGGAGGCTCATGGAGGAGATTAATGGAGATTCATGGAGATTCGTGGAAATTCATGGAGATTCATGGAGGAGATTCATGGAGATTCATACAGGAGATTCATGGAGGAGGTTCATGGAGGTTCATGGAGATTCATGGAGATTCATACAGGAGATTCATGGAGGAGATTCATCGAGGAGATTCATGGAGATTCGTGGACATTCATGGAGATTCATGGAGATTCATGGAGATTCGTGGAGATTCATGGAGATTCATGGAGATTCATGGAGATGTATGGAGGTTCATGGAGGAGATTCATGGAGATTCATGGAGATTCATGGAGGAGATTCATGGAGATTCATACAGGAGATTCATCGAGGAGATTCATGGAGATTCGTGGACATTCATGGAGATTCATGGAGATTCATGGAGATTCGTGAAGGTTCATGGAAATTTTTGGAGGCTCATGGAGGAGATTAATGGAGATGCATGGAGATTCATGGAAATTCATGGAGATTCATGGAGGAGATTCATGGAGATTCATGGAGATTCATGGAAATTCATGGAGATTTATGGAGGTTCATGGAGGAGATTCATGGAGATTCATGGAGATTCATAGAGGAGATTCATGGAGATTCATACAGGAGATTCATCGAGGAGATTCATGGAGATTCGTGGACATTCATGGAGATTCATGGAGATTCATGGAGATTCATGGAGATTCATTGAGATTGATGGAGGAGATTCATGGAGATTCATGGAGATTCATGGAGATTCATACAGGAGATTCATGGAGGAGATTCATGGAGATTCGTGGAGATTCATGGAGATTCATGGAGATTCATGGAGATTTATGGAGGTTCATTGTGGAGATTCATGCAGATTCATGGAGGAGATTCATGGAGATTCATACAGGAGATTCATGGAGGAGATTCATGGAGATTCATGGAGATTCATGGAGATTCATACAGGAGATTCATGGAGGAGATTCATGGAGATTCGTGGAGATTCATGGAGATTCATGGAGATTCATGGAGATTCATGGAGATTCATGGAAATTTTTGGAGGCTCATGGAGGAGATTAATGGAGATTCATGGAGATTCGTGGAAATTCATGGAGATTCATGGAGGAGATTCATGGAGATTCATACAGGAGATTCATGGAGGAGGTTCATGGAGGTTCATGGAGATTCATGGAGATTCATACAGGAGATTCATGGAGGAGATTCATCGAGGAGATTCATGGAGATTCGTGGACATTCATGGAGATTCATGGAGATTCATGGAGATTCGTGGAGATTCATGGAGATTCATGGAGATTCATGGAGATGTATGGAGGTTCATGGAGGAGATTCATGGAGATTCATGGAGATTCATGGAGGAGATTCATGGAGATTCATGGAGATTCGTGGAGCTTCATGGAAATTTTTGGAGGCTCATGGAGAAGATTAATGGAGATGCATGGAGATTCATGGAAATTCATGGAGATTCATGGAGGGGATTCATGGAGATTCATACAGGAGATTCATGGAGGAGGTTCATGGAGATTCATGGAGATTTATGGAGGTTCATTGAGAAGATTAATGGAGACTCATACAGGAGATTCATGGAGATTCATGGAGATTCATGGACATTCATGGAGATTCATGGAGATTCATGGAGATTCGTGGAGATTCATGGAAATTTTTGGAGGCTCATGGAGGAGATTAATGGAGATTCATGGAGATTCATGGAGATTCATGGAGATTCGTGGAGATTCATGGAGATTCATGGAGATTCATGGAGATGTATGGAGGTTCATGGAGGAGATTCATGGAGATTCATGGAGATTCATGGAGGAGATTCATGGAGATTCATGGAGATTCGTGGAGATTCATGGAAATTTTTGGAGGCTCATGGAGGAGATTAATGGAGATTCATGGAGATTCATGGAGATTCATGGAGATTCATGGAGATTCATGGAGATTCGTGGAGATTCATGGAGGAGGTTCATGGAGATTCATGGAGATTCATACAGGAGATTCATGGAGGAGATTCATGGAGATTAATGGAGATTCGTGGAGATTCATGGAGATTCATGGAGATTTATGGAGGTTCATGGAGGAGATCTATGGAGATTCATGGAGGTTCATGGAGGAGATTCATGGAGATTCATGGAGATTCATAGGGGAGATTCATGGATATTTATAGAGAAAATTCATGGAGATTCATGGTGATTCATGGAGGAGGTTCATGGAGATTCATGGAGATTCATGGAGATTCATGGAGATTCACGGAGATTCATGGAGATTCGTGGAGGTTCATGGAGGAGATTCGTGGAGATTCATGGAGATTCATGGAGATTCATGGAAATTCATGGAGATTCATGGAGGAGATTCATGGAGATTCATGGAGATTCATGGAAATTCATGGAGATTTATGGAGGTTCATGGAGGAGATCTATGGAGATTCATGGAGGTTCATGGAGGAGATTCATGGAGATTCATGGAGATTCATAGGGGAGATTCATGGATATTTATAGAGAAAATTCATGGAGATTCATGGTGATTCATGGAGGAGGTTCATGGAGATTCATGGAGATTCATGGAGATTCATGGAGATTCACGGAGATTCATGGAGATTCGTGGAGGTTCATGGAGGAGATTCGTGGAGATTCATGGAGATTCATGGAGATTCATGGAAATTCATGGAGATTCATGGAGGAGATTCATGGAGATTCATGGAGATTCATGGAAATTCATGGAGATTTATGGAGGTTCATGGAGGAGATTCTGGAGATTCATGGAGATTCATAGAGGAGATTCATGGAGATTCATACAGGAGATTCATCGAGGAGATTCATGGAGATTCGTGGACATTCATGGAGATTCATGGAGATTCATGTAGATTCATGGAGATTCATTGAGATTGATGGAGGAGATTCATGGAGATTCATGGAGATTCATGGAGATTCATACAGGAGATTCATGGAGGAGATTCATGGAGATTCGTGGAGAATCATGGAGATTCATGGAGATTCATGGAGGTTCATGGAAATTATTGGAGGCTCATGGAGGAGATTAATGGAGATGCATGGAGATTCATGGAAATTCATGGAGATTCATGGAGGAGATTCATGGAGATTCATGGATATTCATGGAAATTCATGGTGATTTATGGAGGTTCATGGAGGAGATTCATGGAGATTCATGGAGATTCATAGAGGAGATTCATGGATATTTATAGAGAAAATTCATGGAGATTCATGGTGATTCATGGAGGAGGTTCATGGAGATTCATGGAGATTCATGGAGATTCATGGAGATTCACGGAGATTCATGGAGATTCGTGGAGGTTCATGGAGGAGATTCGTGGAGATTCATGGAGATTCATGGAGATTCATGGAGATTCGTGGAGATTCATGGAGGAGATTCATGGAGATTCATGGAGATTCATGGAGGAGATTCATGGAGATTCATACAGGAGATTCATCGAGGAGATTCATGGAGATTCGTGGACATTCATGGAGATTCATGGAGATTCATGGAGATTCGTGGAGGTTCATGGAAATTTTTGGAGGCTCATGGAGGAGATTAATGGAGATGCATGGAGATTCATGGAAATTCATGGCGATTCATGGAGGAGATTCATGGAGATTCATGGAGATTCATGGAAATTCATGGAGATTTATGGAGGTTCATGGAGGAGATTCATGGAGATTCATGGAGATTCATAGAGGAGATTCATGGATATTTATAGAGAAAATTCATGGAGATTCATGGTGATTCATGGAGGAGGTTCATGGAGATTCATGGAGATTCCTGGAGATTCATGGAGATTCACGGAGATTCATGGAGATTCGTGGAGGTTCATGGAGGAGATTCGTGGAGATTCATGGAGATTCATGGAGATTCATGGAGATTCGTGGAGATTCATGGAGGAGGTTCATGGAGATTCATGGAGATTCATGGAGATTCATACAGGAGATTCATGGAGGAGATTCATGGAGATTCATGGAGATTCGTGGAGATTCATGGAGATTCATGGAGATTTATGGAGGTTCATGGAGGAGATTCATGGAGATTCATGGAGATTCATGGAGGAGATTCATGGAGATTCATACAGGAGATTCATCGAGGAGATTCATGGAGATTCGTGGACATTCATGGAGATTCATGGAGATTCATGGAGATTCGTGAAGGTTCATGGAAATTTTTGGAGGCTCATGGAGGAGATTAATGGAGATGCATGGAGATTCATGGAAATTCATGGAGATTCATACAGGAGATTCATGGAGGAGATTCATGGAGATTAATGGAGATTCGTGGAGATTCATGGAGATTCATGGAGATTTATGGAGGTTCATGGAGGAGATCTATGGAGATTCATGGAGGTTCATGGAGGAGATTCATGGAGATTCATGGAGATTCATAGGGGAGATTCATGGATATTTATAGAGAAAATTCATGGAGATTCATGGTGATTCATGGAGGAGGTTCATGGAGATTCATGGAGATTCATGGAGATTCATGGAGATTCACGGAGATTCATGGAGATTCGTGGAGGTTCATGGAGGAGATTCGTGGAGATTCATGGAGATTCATGGAGATTCATGGAAATTCATGGAGATTCATGGAGGAGATTCATGGAGATTCATGGAGATTCATGGAAATTCATGGAGATTTATGGAGGTTCATGGAGGAGATTCTGGAGATTCATGGAGATTCATAGAGGAGATTCATGGAGATTCATACAGGAGATTCATCGAGGAGATTCATGGAGATTCGTGGACATTCATGGAGATTCATGGAGATTCATGGAGATTCATGGAGATTCATTGAGATTGATGGAGGAGATTCATGGAGATTCATGGAGATTCATGGAGATTCATACAGGAGATTCATGGAGGAGATTCATGGAGATTCGTGGAGAATCATGGAGATTCATGGAGATTCATGGAGATTCGTGGAGGTTCATGGAAATTATTGGAGGCTCATGGAGGAGATTAATGGAAATGCATGGAGATTCATGGAAATTCATGGAGATTCATGGAGGAGATTCATGGAGATTCATGGATATTCATGGAAATTCATGGTGATTTATGGAGGTTCATGGAGGAGATTCATGGAGATTCATGGAGATTCATAGAGGAGATTCATGGATATTTATAGAGAAAATTCATGGAGATTCATGGTGATTCATGGAGGAGGTTCATGGAGATTCATGGAGATTCATGGAGATTCATGGAGATTCACGGAGATTCATGGAGATTCGTGGAGGTTCATGGAGGAGATTCGTGGAGATTCATGGAGATTCATGGAGATTCATGGAGATTCGTGGAGATTCATGGAGGAGATTCATGGAGATTCATGGAGATTCATGGAGGAGATTCATGGAGATTCATACAGGAGATTCATCGAGGAGATTCATGGAGATTCGTGGACATTCATGGAGATTCATGGAGATTCATGGAGATTCGTGGAGGTTCATGGAAATTTTTGGAGGCTCATGGAGGAGATTAATGGAGATGCATGGAGATTCATGGAAATTCATGGCGATTCATGGAGGAGATTCATGGAGATTCATGGAGATTCATGGAAATTCATGGAGATTTATGGAGGTTCATGGAGGAGATTCATGGAGATTCATGGAGATTCATAGAGGAGATTCATGGATATTTATAGAGAAAATTCATGGAGATTCATGGTGATTCATGGAGGAGGTTCATGGAGATTCATGGAGATTCCTGGAGATTCAAGGAGATTCACGGAGATTCATGGAGATTCGTGGAGGTTCATGGAGGAGATTCGTGGAGATTCATGGAGATTCATGGAGATTCATGGAGATTCGTGGAGATTCATGGAGGAGGTTCATGGAGATTCATGGAGATTCATGGAGATTCATACAGGAGATTCATGGAGGAGATTCATGGAGATTCATGGAGATTCGTGGAGATTCATGGAGATTCATGGAGATTTATGGAGGTTCATGGAGGAGATTCATGGAGATTCATGGAGATTCATGGAGGAGATTCATGGAGATTCATACAGGAGATTCATCGAGGAGATTCATGGAGATTCGTGGACATTCATGGAGATTCATGGAGATTCATGGAGATTCGTGAAGGTTCATGGAAATTTTTGGAGGCTCATGGAGGAGATTAATGGAGATGCATGGAGATTCATGGAAATTCATGGAGATTCATGGAGGAGATTCATGGAGATTCATGGAGATTCATGGAAATTCATGGAGATTTATGGAGGTTCATGGAGGAGATTCATGGAGATTCATGGAGATTCATAGAGGAGATTCATGGAGATTCATACAGGAGATTCATCGAGGAGATTCATGGAGATTCGTGGACATTCATGGAGATTCATGGAGATTCATGGAGATTCATGGAGATTCATTGAGATTCATGGAGGAGATTCATGGAGATTCATGGAGATTCATGGAGATTCATACAGGAGGCTCATGGAGGAGATTAATGGAGATTCATGGAGATTCGTGGAAATTCATGGAGATTCATGGAGGAGATTCATGGAGATTCATACAGGAGATTCATGGAGGAGGTTCATGGAGGTTCATGGAGATTCATGGAGATTCATACAGGAGATTCATGGAGGAGATTCATCGAGGAGATTCATGGAGATTCGTGGACATTCATGGAGATTCATGGAGATTCATGGAGATTCGTGGAGATTCATGGAGATTCATGGAGATTCATGGAGATGTATGGAGGTTCATGGAGGAGATTCATGGAGATTCATGGAGATTCATGGAGGAGATTCATGGAGATTCATACAGGAGATTCATCGAGGAGATTCATGGAGATTCGTGGACATTCATGGAGATTCATGGAGATTCATGGAGATTCGTGAAGGTTCATGGAAATTTTTGGAGGCTCATGGAGGAGATTAATGGAGATGCATGGAGATTCATGGAAATTCATGGAGATTCATGGAGGAGATTCATGGAGATTCATGGAGATTCATGGAAATTCATGGAGATTTATGGAGGTTCATGGAGGAGATTCATGGAGATTCATGGAGATTCATAGAGGAGATTCATGGAGATTCATACAGGAGATTCATCGAGGAGATTCATGGAGATTCGTGGACATTCATGGAGATTCATGGAGATTCATGGAGATTCATGGAGATTCATTGAGATTGATGGAGGAGATTCATGGAGATTCATGGAGATTCATGGAGATTCATACAGGAGATTCATGGAGGAGATTCATGGAGATTCGTGGAGATTCATGGAGATTCATGGAGATTCATGGAGATTTATGGAGGTTCATTGTGGAGATTCATGCAGATTCATGGAGGAGATTCATGGAGATTCATACAGGAGATTCATGGAGGAGATTCATGGAGATTCATGGAGATTCATGGAGATTCATACAGGAGATTCATGGAGGAGATTCATGGAGATTCGTGGAGATTCATGGAGATTCATGGAGATTCATGGAGATTCATGGAGATTCATGGAAATTTTTGGAGGCTCATGGAGGAGATTCATGGAGATTCATACAGGAGATTCATGGAGGAGGTTCATGGAGGTTCATGGAGATTCATGGAGATTCATACAGGAGATTCATGGAGGAGATTCATCGAGGAGATTCATGGAGATTCGTGGACATTCATGGAGATTCATGGAGATTCATGGAGATTCATGGAGATTCGTGGAGATTCATGGAGATTCATGGAGATTCATGGAGATGTATGGAGGTTCATGGAGGAGATTCATGGAGATTCATGGAGATTCATGGAGGAGATTCATGGAGATTCATGGAGATTCGTGGAGCTTCATGGAAATTTTTGGAGGCTCATGGAGAAGATTAATGGAGATGCATGGAGATTCATGGAAATTCATGGAGATTCATGGAGGGGATTCATGGAGATTCATACAGGAGATTCATGGAGGAGGTTCATGGAGATTCATGGAGATTTATGGAGGTTCATTGAGAAGATTAATGGAGACTCATACAGGAGATTCATGGAGATTCATGGAGATTCATGGACATTCATGGAGATTCATGGAGATTCATGGAGATTCGTGGAGATTCATGGAAATTTTTGGAGGCTCATGGAGGAGATTAATGGAGATTCATGGAGATTCATGGAGATTCATGGAGATTCGTGGAGATTCATGGAGATTCATGGAGATTCATGGAGATTTATGGAGGTTCATGGAGGAGATTCATGGAGATTCATGGAGATTCATGGAGGAGATTCATGGAGATTCATACAGGAGATTCATCGAGGAGATTCATGGAGATTCATGGAGATTCGTGGAGGTTCATGGAAATTTTTGGAGGCTCATGGAGGAGATTAATGGAGATGCATGGAGATTCATGGAAATTCATGGAGATTCATGGAGGGGATTCATGGAGATTCATGGAGGAGGTTCATGGAGATTCATGGAGATTTATGGAGGTTCATTGAGAAGATTAATGGAGACTCATACAGGAGATTCATGGAGGACATTCATGGAGAATCATGGACATTCATGGAGATTCATGGAGATTCGTGGAGGTTCATGGAAATTTTTGGAGATTCATGGAGGAGATTCGTGGACATTCATGGAGATTCAAGGAGATTCGTGGAGGTTCATGGAAATTTTTGAAGGCTCATGGAGGAGATTAATGGTGATGCATGGAGATTCATGGAAATTCATGGACATTCATGGAGGAGATTCATGGAGATTCGTGGAGATTCATGGAAATTCATGGAGATTTATGGAGGTTCATGGAGGAGATTCATGGAGATTCATGGAGATTCATAGAGGAGATTCATGGAGATTCATACAGGAGATTCATGGAGATTCATCGAGATTCGTGGACATTCATGGAGATTCATGGAGATTCATGGAGATTCGTGGAGATTCATGGAGATTCATGGACATTCATGGAGATTCATGGAGATTTATGGAGGTTCATGGAGGAGATTCATGGAGATTCATACAGGAGATTCATGGAGATTCATGGAGGAGATTCATGGAGATTCATGGAGGAGGTTCATGGAGATTCATGGAGATTCATGGAGATTCATGGAGATTCATGGAGATTCATGGAGATTCATGGAGATTCATGGAGATTCGTGGAGGTTCATGGAGGAGATTCGTGGAGATTCATGGAGATTCATGGAGATTCATGGAGATTCGTGGAGATTCATGGAGGAGGTTCATGGAGATTCATGGAGATTCATGGAGATTCATACAGGAGATTCATGGAGGAGATTCATGGAGATTCATGGAGATTCGTGGAGATTCATGGAGATTCATGGAGATTTATGGAGGTTCATGGAGGAGATTCATGGAGATTCATGGAGATTCATGGAGGAGATTCATGGAGATTCATACAGGAGATTCATCGAGGAGATTCATGGAGATTCGTGGACATTCATGGAGATTCATGGAGATTCATGGAGATTCGTGAAGGTTCATGGAAATTTTTGGAGGCTCATGGAGGAGATTAATGGAGATGCATGGAGATTCATGGAAATTCATGGAGATTCATGGAGGAGATTCATGGAGATTCATGGAGATTCATGGAAATTCATGGAGATTTATGGAGGTTCATGGAGGAGATTCATGGAGATTCATGGAGATTCATAGAGGAGATTCATGGAGATTCATACAGGAGATTCATCGAGGAGATTCATGGAGATTCGTGGACATTCATGGAGATTCATGGAGATTCATGGAGATTCATGGAGATTCATTGAGATTGATGGAGGAGATTCATGGAGATTCATGGAGATTCATGGAGATTCATACAGGAGATTCATGGAGGAGATTCATGGAGATTCGTGGAGATTCATGGAGATTCATGGAGATTCATGGAGATTTATGGAGGTTCATTGTGGAGATTCATGCAGATTCATGGAGGAGATTCATGGAGATTCATACAGGAGATTCATGGAGGAGGTTCATGGAGATTCATGGAGATTCATGGAGATTCATACAGGAGATTCATGGAGGAGATTCATGGAGATTCGTGGAGATTCATGGAGATTCATGGAGATTCATGGAGATTCATGGAGATTCATGGAAATTTTTGGAGGCTCATGGAGGAGATTAATGGAGATTCATGGAGATTCGTGGAAATTCATGGAGATTCATGGAGGAGATTCATGGAGATTCATACAGGAGATTCATGGAGGAGGTTCATGGAGGTTCATGGAGATTCATGGAGATTCATACAGGAGATTCATGGAGGAGATTCATCGAGGAGATTCATGGAGATTCGTGGACATTCATGGAGATTCATGGAGATTCATGGAGATTCGTGGAGATTCATGGAGATTCATGGAGATTCATGGAGATGTATGGAGGTTCATGGAGGAGATTCATGGAGATTCATGGAGATTCATGGAGGAGATTCATGGAGATTCATACAGGAGATTCATCGAGGAGATTCATGGAGATTCGTGGACATTCATGGAGATTCATGGAGATTCATGGAGATTCGTGAAGGTTCATGGAAATTTTTGGAGGCTCATGGAGGAGATTAATGGAGATGCATGGAGATTCATGGAAATTCATGGAGATTCATGGAGGAGATTCATGGAGATTCATGGAGATTCATGGAAATTCATGGAGATTTATGGAGGTTCATGGAGGAGATTCATGGAGATTCATGGAGATTCATGGAGATTCATGGAGATTCATACAGGAGATTCATCGAGGAGATTCATGGAGATTCGTGGACATTCATGGAGATTCATGGAGATTCATGGAGATTCATGGAGATTCATGGAGATTCATTGAGATTGATGGAGGAGATTCATGGAGATTCATGGAGATTCATGGAGATTCATACAGGAGATTCATGGAGGAGATTCATGGAGATTCGTGGAGATTCATGGAGATTCATGGAGATTCATGGAGATTTATGGAGGTTCATTGTGGAGATTCATGCAGATTCATGGAGGAGATTCATGGAGATTCATACAGGAGATTCATGGAGGAGGTTCATGGAGATTCATGGAGATTCATGGAGATTCATACAGGAGATTCATGGAGGAGATTCATGGAGATTCGTGGAGATTCATGGAGATTCATGGAGATTCATGGAGATTCATGGAGATTCATGGAAATTTTTGGAGGCTCATGGAGGAGATTAATGGAGATTCATGGAGATTCGTGGAAATTCATGGAGATTCATGGAGGAGATTCATGGAGATTCATACAGGAGATTCATGGAGGAGGTTCATGGAGGTTCATGGAGATTCATGGAGATTCATACAGGAGATTCATGGAGGAGATTCATCGAGGAGATTCATGGAGATTCGTGGACATTCATGGAGATCGTGGAGATTCATGGAGATTCATGGAGATTCATGGAGATGTATGGAGGTTCATGGAGGAGATTCATGGAGATTCATGGAGATTCATGGAGGAGATTCATGGAGATTCATGGAGATTCGTGGAGCTTCATGGAAATTTTTGGAGGCTCATGGAGAAGATTAATGGAGATGCATGGAGATTCATGGAAATTCATGGAGATTCATGGAGGGGATTCATGGAGATTCATACAGAAGATTCATGGAGGAGGTTCATGGAGATTCATGGAGATTTATGGAGGTTCATTGAGAAGATTAATGGAGACTCATACAGGAGATTCATGGAGGAGATTCATGGAGATTCATGGAGATTCATGGAGATTCATGGACATTCATGGAGATTCATGGAGATTCATGGAGATTCGTGGAGATTCATGGAAATTTTTGGAGGCTCATGGAGGAGATTAATGGAGATTCATGGAGATTCATGGAGATTCATGGAGATTCGTGGAGATTCATGGAGATTCATGGAGATTCATGGAGATTTATGGAGGTTCATGGAGGAGATTCATGGAGATTCATGGAGATTCATGGAGGAGATTCATGGAGATTCATACAGGAGATTCATCGAGGAGATTCATGGAGATTCGTGGACATTCATGGAGATTCATGGAGATTCATGGAGATTCGTGGAGGTTCATGGAAATTTTTGGAGGCTCATGGAGGAGATTAATGGAGATGCATGGAGATTCATGGAAATTCATGGAGATTCATGGAGGGGATTCATGGAGATTCATACAGGAGATTCATGGAGGACATTCATGGAGAATCATGGAGATTCATGGAGATTCATGGAGATTCGTGGAGGTTCATGGAAATTTTTGGAGATTCATGGAGGAGATTCGTGGACATTCATGGAGATTCATGGAGATTCGTGGAGGTTCATGGAAATTTTTGAAGGCTCATGGAGGAGATTAATGGTGATGCATGGAGATTCATGGAAATTCATGGACATTCATGGAGGAGATTCATGGAGATTCATGGAGATTCATGGAAATTCATGGAGATTTATGGAGGTTCATGGAGGAGATTCATGGAGATTCATGGAGATTCATAGAGGAGATTCATGGAGATTCATACAGGAGATTCATGGAGATTCATGGAGATTCGTGGACATTCATGGAGATTCATGGAGATTCATGGAGATTCGTGGAGATTCATGGAGATTCATGGACATTCATGGAGATTCATGGAGATTTATGGAGGTTCATGGAGGAGATTCATGGAGATTCATACAGGAGATTCATGGAGATTCATGGAGGAGATTCATGGAGATTCATGGAGGAGGTTCATGGAGATTCATGGAGATTCATGGAGATTCATGGAGATTCATGGAGATTCATGGAGATTCATGGAGATTTATGGAGGTTCATGGAGGAGGTTCATGGAGGAGATTCATGGAGATTCATGGAGATTCATGGAGATTTATGGAGGTTCATGGAGGAGATTCATGGAGATTCATGGAGATTCATGGAGGAGATTCATGGAGATTCATACAGGAGATTCATCGAGGAGATTCGTGGACATTCATGGAGATTCATGGAGATTCATGGAGATTCGTGGTAGTTCATGGAAATTTTTGAAGGCTCATGGAGGAGATTAATGGAGATGCATGGAGATTCATGGAAATTCATGGAGATTCATGGAGGAGATTCATGGAGATTCATGGAGATTCATGGAAATTCATGGAGATTTATGGAGGTTCATGGAGGAGATTCATGGAGATTCATGGAGATTCATAGAGGAGATTCATGGATATTTATAGAGAAAATTCATGGAGATTCATGGTGATTCATGGAGGAGGTTCATGGAGATTCATGGATTTTCATGGAGATTCATGGAGATTCACGGAGATTCATGGAGATTCGTGGAGGTTCATGGAGGAGATTCGTGGAGATTCATGGAGATTCATGGAGATTCGTGGAGATTCATGGAGGAGGTTCATGGAGATTCATGGAGATTCATGGAGATTCATACAGGAGATTCATGGAGGAGATTCATGGAGATTCATGGAGATTCGTGGAGATTCATGGAGATTCATGGAGATTTATGGAGGTTCATGGAGGAGATTCATGGAGATTCATGGAGATTCATGGAGGAGATTCATGGAGATTCATACAGGAGATTCATCGAGGAGATTCATGGAGATTCGTGGACATTCATGGAGATTCATGGAGATTCATGGAGATTCGTGAAGGTTCATGGAAATTTTTGGAGGCTCATGGAGGAGATTAATGGAGATGCATGGAGATTCATGGAAATTCATGGAGATTCATGGAGGAGATTCATGGAGATTCATGGAGATTCATGGAAATTCATGGAGATTTATGGAGGTTCATGGAGGAGATTCATGGAGATTCATGGAGATTCATAGAGGAGATTCATGGAGATTCATACAGGAGATTCATCGAGGAGATTCATGGAGATTCGTGGACATTCATGGAGATTCATGGAGATTCATGGAGATTCATGGAGATTCATTGAGATTGATGGAGGAGATTCATGGAGATTCATGGAGATTCATGGAGATTCATACAGGAGATTCATGGAGGAGATTCATGGAGATTCGTGGAGATTCATGGAGATTCATGGAGATTCATGGAGATTCGGGGAGGTTCATGGAAATTTTTGGAGGCTCATGGAGGAGATTAATGGAGATGCATGGAGATTCATGGAAATTCATGGAGATTCATGGAGGAGATTCATGGAGATTCATGGAGATTCATGGAAATTCATGGAGATTTATGGAGGTTCATGGAGGAGATTCATGGAGATTCATGGAGATTCATAGAGGAGATTCATGGATATTTATAGAGAAAATTCATGGAGATTCATGTTGATTCATGGAGGAGGTTCATGGAGATTCATGGAGATTCACGGAGATTCATGGAGATTCGTGGAGGTTCATGGAGGAGATTCGTGGAGATTCATGGAGATTCATGGAGATTCATGGAGATTCGTGGAGATTCATGGAGGAGATTCATGGAGATTCATGGAGATTCATGGAGGAGATTCATGGAGATTCATACAGGAGATTCATCGAGGAGATTCATGGAGATTCGTGGACATTCATGGAGATTCATGGAGATTCATGGAGATTCGTGGAGGTTCATGGAAATTTTTGGAGGCTCATGGAGGAGATTAATGGAGATGCATGGAGATTCATGGAAATTCATGGAGATTCATGGAGGAGATTCATGGAGATTCATGGAGATTCATGGAAATTCATGGAGATTTATGGAGGTTCATGGAGGAGATTCATGGAGATTCATGGAGATTCATAGAGGAGATTCATGGATATTTATAGAGAAAATTCATGGAGATTCATGGTGATTCATGGAGGAGGTTCATGGAGATTCATGGAGATTCATGGAGATTCATGGAGATTCACGGAGATTCATGGAGATTCGTGGAGGTTCATGGAGGAGATTCGTGGAGATTCATGGAGATTCATGGAGATTCATGGAGATTCGTGGAGATTCATGGAGGAGGTTCATGGAGATTCATGGAGATTCATGGAGATTCATACAGGAGATTCATGGAGGAGATTCATGGAGATTCATGGAGATTCGTGGAGATTCATGGAGATTCATGGAGATTTATGGAGGTTCATGGAGGAGATTCATGGAGATTCATGGAGATTCATGGAGGAGATTCATGGAGATTCATACAGGAGATTCATCGAGGAGATTCATGGAGATTCGTGGACATTCATGGAGATTCATGGAGATTCATGGAGATTCGTGAAGGTTCATGGAAATTTTTGGAGGCTCATGGAGGAGATTAATGGAGATGCATGGAGATTCATGGAAATTCATGGAGATTCATGGAGGAGATTCATGGAGATTCATGGAGATTCATGGAAATTCATGGAGATTTATGGAGGTTCATGGAGGAGATTCATGGAGATTCATGGAGATTCATAGAGGAGATTCATGGAGATTCATACAGGAGATTCATCGAGGAGATTCATGGAGATTCGTGGACATTCATGGAGATTCATGGAGATTCATGGAGATTCATGGAGATTCATTGAGATTGATGGAGGAGATTCATGGAGATTCATGGAGATTCATGGAGATTCATGGAGATTCATGGAGATTCATTGAGATTGATGGAGGAGATTCATGGAGATTCATGGAGATTCATGGAGATTCATACAGGAGATTCATGGAGGAGATTCATGGAGATTCGTGGAGATTCATGGAGATTCATGGAGATTCATGGAGATTTATGGAGGTTCATTGTGGAGATTCATGCAGATTCATGGAGGAGATTCATGGAGATTCATACAGGAGATTCATGGAGGAGGTTCATGGAGATTCATGGAGATTCATGGAGATTCATACAGGAGATTCATGGAGGAGATTCATGGAGATTCGTGGAGATTCATGGAGATTCATGGAGATTCATGGAGATTCATGGAAATTTTTGGAGGCTCATGGAGGAGATTAATGGAGATTCATGGAGATTCGTGGAAATTCATGGAGATTCATGGAGGAGATTCATGGAGATTCATACAGGAGATTCATGGAGGAGGTTCATGGAGGTTCATGGAGATTCATGGAGATTCATACAGGAGATTCATGGAGGAGATTCATCGAGGAGATTCATGGAGATTCGTGGACATTCATGGAGATTCGTGGAGATTCATGGAGATTCATGGAGATTCATGGAGATGTATGGAGGTTCATGGAGGAGATTCATGGAGATTCATGGAGATTCATGGAGGAGATTCATGGAGATTCATGGAGATTCGTGGAGCTTCATGGAAATTTTTGGAGGCTCATGGAGAAGATTAATGGAGATGCATGGAGATTCATGGAAATTCATGGAGATTCATGGAGGGGATTCATGGAGATTCATACAGAAGATTCATGGAGGAGGTTCATGGAGATTCATGGAGATTTATGGAGGTTCATTGAGAAGATTAATGGAGACTCATACAGGAGATTCATGGAGGAGATTCATGGAGATTCATGGAGATTCATGGAGATTCATGGACATTCATGGAGATTCATGGAGATTCATGGAGATTCGTGGAGATTCATGGAAATTTTTGGAGGCTCATGGAGGAGATTAATGGAGATTCATGGAGATTCATGGAGATTCATGGAGATTCGTGGAGATTCATGGAGATTCATGGAGATTCATGGAGATTTATGGAGGTTCATGGAGGAGATTCATGGAGATTCATGGAGATTCATGGAGGAGATTCATGGAGATTCATACAGGAGATTCATCGAGGAGATTCATGGAGATTCGTGGACATTCATGGAGATTCATGGAGATTCATGGAGATTCGTGGAGGTTCATGGAAATTTTTGGAGGCTCATGGAGGAGATTAATGGAGATGCATGGAGATTCATGGAAATTCATGGAGATTCATGGAGGGGATTCATGGAGATTCATACAGGAGATTCATGGAGGAGGTTCATGGAGATTCATGGAGATTTATGGAGGTTCATTGAGAAGATTAATGGAGACTCATACAGGAGATTCATTGAGGACATTCATGGAGAATCATGGAGATTCATGGAGATTCATGGAGATTCGTGGAAGTTCATGGAAATTTTTGGAGATTCATGGAGGAGATTCGTGGACATTCATGGAGATTCATGGAGATTCGTGGAGGTTCATGGAAATTTTTGAAGGCTCATGGAGGAGATTAATGGTGATGCATGGAGATTCATGGAAATTCATGGACATTCATGGAGGAGATTCATGGAGATTCATGGAGATTCATGGAAATTCATGGAGATTTATGGAGGTTCATGGAGGAGATTCATGGAGATTCATGGAGATTCATAGAGGAGATTCATGGAGATTCATACAGGAGATTCATGGAGATTCATGGAGATTCGTGGACATTCATGGAGATTCATGGAGATTCATGGAGATTCGTGGAGATTCATGGAGATTCATGGACATTCATGGAGATTCATGGAGATTTATGGAGGTTCATGGAGGAGATTCATGGAGATTCATACAGGAGATTCATGGAGATTCATGGAGGAGATTCATGGAGATTCATGGAGGAGGTTCATGGAGATTCATGGAGATTCATGGAGATTCATGGAGATTCATGGAGATTCATGGAGATTCATGGAGATTTATGGAGGTTCATGGAGGAGGTTCATGGAGGAGATTCATGGAGATTCATGGAGATTCATGGAGATTTATGGAGGTTCATGGAGGAGATTCATGGAGATTCATGGAGATTCATGGAGGAGATTCATGGAGATTCATACAGGAGATTCATCGAGGAGATTCATGGAGATTCGTGGACATTCATGGAGATTCATGGAGATTCATGGAGATTCGTGGAGGTTCATGGAAATTTTTGAAGGCTCATGGAGGAGATTAATGGAGATGCATGGAGATTCATGGAAATTCATGGAGATTCATGGAGGAGATTCATGGAGATTCATGGAGATTCATGGAAATTCATGGAGATTTATGGAGGTTCATGGAGGAGATTCATGGAGATTCATGGAGATTCATAGAGGAGATTCATGGATATTTATAGAGAAAATTCATGGAGATTCATGGTGATTCATGGAGGAGGTTCATGGAGATTCATGGAGATTCATGGAGATTCATGGAGATTCACGGAGATTCATGGAGATTCGTGGAGGTTCATGGAGGAGATTCGTGGAGATTCATGGAGATTCATGGAGATTCGTGGAGATTCATGGAGGAGGTTCATGGAGATTCATGGAGATTCATGGAGATTCATACAGGAGATTCATGGAGGAGATTCATGGAGATTCATGGAGATTCGTGGAGATTCATGGAGATTCATGGAGATTTATGGAGGTTCATGGAGGAGATTCATGGAGATTCATGGAGATTCATGGAGGAGATTCATGGAGATTCATACAGGAGATTCATCGAGGAGATTCATGGAGATTCGTGGACATTCATGGAGATTCATGGAGATTCATGGAGATTCGTGAAGGTTCATGGAAATTTTTGGAGGCTCATGGAGGAGATTAATGGAGATGCATGGAGATTCATGGAAATTCATGGAGATTCATGGAGGAGATTCATGGAGATTCATGGAGATTCATGGAAATTCATGGAGATTTATGGAGGTTCATGGAGGAGATTCATGGAGATTCATGGAGATTCATAGAGGAGATTCATGGAGATTCATACAGGAGATTCATCGAGGAGATTCATGGAGATTCGTGGACATTCATGGAGATTCATGGAGATTCATGGAGATTCATGGAGATTCATTGAGATTGATGGAGGAGATTCATGGAGATTCATGGAGATTCATGGAGATTCATACAGGAGATTCATGGAGGAGATTCATGGAGATTCGTGGAGATTCATGGAGATTCATGGAGATTCATGGAGATTCGTGGAGGTTCATGGAAATTTTTGGAGGCTCATGGAGGAGATTAATGGAGATGCATGGAGATTCATGGAAATTCATGGAGATTCATGGAGGAGATTCATGGAGATTCATGGAGATTCATGGAAATTCATGGAGATTTATGGAGGTTCATGGAGGAGATTCATGGAGATTCATGGAGATTCATAGAGGAGATTCATGGATATTTATAGAGAAAATTCATGGAGATTCATGGTGATTCATGGAGGAGGTTCATGGAGATTCATGGAGATTCACGGAGATTCATGGAGATTCGTGGAGGTTCATGGAGGAGATTCGTGGAGATTCATGGAGATTCATGGAGATTCATGGAGATTCGTGGAGATTCATGGAGGAGATTCATGGAGATTCATGGAGATTCATGGAGGAGATTCATGGAGATTCATACAGGAGATTCATCGAGGAGATTCATGGAGATTCGTGGACATTCATGGAGATTCATGGAGATTCATGGAGATTCGTGGAGGTTCATGGAAATTTTTGGAGGCTCATGGAGGAGATTAATGGAGATGCATGGAGATTCATGGAAATTCATGGAGATTCATGGAGGAGATTCATGGAGATTCATGGAGATTCATGGAAATTCATGGAGATTTATGGAGGTTCATGGAGGAGATTCATGGAGATTCATGGAGATTCATAGAGGAGATTCATGGATATTTATAGAGAAAATTCATGGAGATTCATGGTGATTCATGGAGGAGGTTCATGGAGATTCATGGAGATTCATGGAGATTCATGGAGATTCACGGAGATTCATGGAGATTCGTGGAGGTTCATGGAGGAGATTCGTGGAGATTCATGGAGATTCATGGAGATTCATGGAGATTCGTGGAGATTCATGGAGGAGGTTCATGGAGATTCATGGAGATTCATGGAGATTCATACAGGAGATTCATGGAGGAGATTCATGGAGATTCATGGAGATTCGTGGAGATTCATGGAGATTCATGGAGATTTATGGAGGTTCATGGAGGAGATTCATGGAGATTCATGGAGATTCATGGAGGAGATTCATGGAGATTCATACAGGAGATTCATCGAGGAGATTCATGGAGATTCGTGGACATTCATGGAGATTCATGGAGATTCATGGAGATTCGTGAAGGTTCATGGAAATTTTTGGAGGCTCATGGAGGAGATTAATGGAGATGCATGGAGATTCATGGAAATTCATGGAGATTCATGGAGGAGATTCATGGAGATTCATGGAGATTCATGGAAATTCATGGAGATTTATGGAGGTTCATGGAGGAGATTCATGGAGATTCATGGAGATTCATAGAGGAGATTCATGGAGATTCATACAGGAGATTCATCGAGGAGATTCATGGAGATTCGTGGACATTCATGGAGATTCATGGAGATTCATGGAGATTCATGGAGATTCATTGAGATTGATGGAGGAGATTCATGGAGATTCATGGAGATTCATGGAGATTCATACAGGAGATTCATGGAGGAGATTCATGGAGATTCGTGGAGATTCATGGAGATTCATGGAGATTCATGGAGATTTATGGAGGTTCATTGTGGAGATTCATGCAGATTCATGGAGGAGATTCATGGAGATTCATACAGGAGATTCATGGAGGAGGTTCATGGAGACACATGGAGATTCATGGAGATTCATACAGGAGATTCATGGAGGAGATTCATGGAGATTCGTGGACATTCATGGAGATTCATGGAGATTCATGGAGATTCGTGGAGGTTCATGGAAATTTTTGGAAGCTCATGGAGGAGATTAATGGAGATGCATGGAGATTCATGGAAATTCATGGAGATTCATGGAGGAGATTCATGGAGATTCATGGAGATTCATGGAAATTCATGGAGATTTATGGAGGTTCATGGAGGAGATTCATGGAGATTCATGGAGATTCATAGAGGAGATTCATGGATATTTATAGAGAAAATTCATGGAGATTCATGGTGATTCATGGAGGAGGTTCATGGAGATTCATGGAGATTCACGGAGATTCATGGAGATTCGTGGAGGTTCATGGAGGAGATTCGTGGAGATTCATGGAGATTCATGGAGATTCATGGAGATTCGTGGAGATTCATGGAGGAGATTCATGGAGATTCATGGAGATTCATGGAGGAGATTCATGGAGATTCATACAGGAGATTCATCGAGGAGATTCATGGAGATTCGTGGACATTCATGGAGATTCATGGAGATTCATGGAGATTCGTGGAGGTTCATGGAAATTTTTGGAGGCTCATGGAGGAGATTAATGGAGATGCATGGAGATTCATGGAAATTCATGGAGATTCATGGAGGAGATTCATGGAGATTCATGGAGATTCATGGAAATTCATGGAGATTTATGGAGGTTCATGGAGGAGATTCATGGAGATTCATGGAGATTCATAGAGGAGATTCATGGATATTTATAGAGAAAATTCATGGAGATTCATGGTGATTCATGGAGGAGGTTCATGGAGATTCATGGAGATTCATGGAGATTCATGGAGATTCACGGAGATTCATGGAGATTCGTGGAGGTTCATGGAGGAGATTCGTGGAGATTCATGGAGATTCATGGAGATTCATGGAGATTCGTGGAGATTCATGGAGGAGGTTCATGGAGATTCATGGAGATTCATGGAGATTCATACAGGAGATTCATGGAGGAGATTCATGGAGATTCATGGAGATTCGTGGAGATTCATGGAGATTCATGGAGATTTATGGAGGTTCATGGAGGAGATTCATGGAGATTCATGGAGATTCATGGAGGAGATTCATGGAGATTCATACAGGAGATTCATCGAGGAGATTCATGGAGATTCGTGGACATTCATGGAGATTCATGGAGATTCATGGAGATTCGTGAAGGTTCATGGAAATTTTTGGAGGCTCATGGAGGAGATTAATGGAGATGCATGGAGATTCATGGAAATTCATGGAGATTCATGGAGGAGATTCATGGAGATTCATGGAGATTCATGGAAATTCATGGAGATTTATGGAGGTTCATGGAGGAGATTCTTGGAGATTCATGGAGATTCATAGAGGAGATTCATGGAGATTCATACAGGAGATTCATCGAGGAGATTCATGGAGATTCGTGGACATTCATGGAGATTCATGGAGATTCATGGAGATTCATGGAGATTCATTGAGATTGATGGAGGAGATTCATGGAGATTCATGGAGATTCATGGAGATTCATACAGGAGATTCATGGAGGAGATTCATGGAGATTCGTGGAGATTCATGGAGATTCATGGAGATTCATGGAGATTTATGGAGGTTCATTGTGGAGATTCATGCAGATTCATGGAGGAGATTCATGGAGATTCATACAGGAGATTCATGGAGGAGGTTCATGGAGACACATGGAGATTCATGGAGATTCATACAGGAGATTCATGGAGGAGATTCATGGAGATTCGTGGACATTCATGGAGATTCATGGAGATTCATGGAGATTCGTGGAGGTTCATGGAAATTTTTGGAAGCTCATGGAGGAGATTAATGGAGATGCATGGAGATTCATGGAAATTCATGGAGATTCATGGAGGAGATTCATGGAGATTCATGGAGATTCATGGAAATTCATGGAGATTTATGGAGGTTCATGGAGGAGATTCATGGAGATTCATGGAGATTCATAGAGGAGATTCATGGATATTTATAGAGAAAATTCATGGAGATTCATGGTGATTCATGGAGGAGGTTCATGGAGATTCATGGAGATTCATGGAGATTCATGGAGATTCACGGAGATTCATGGAGATTCGTGGAGGTTCATGGAGGAGATTCGTGGAGATTCATGGAGATTCATGGAGATTCATGGAGATTCGTGGAGATTCATGGAGGAGGTTCATGGAGATTCATGGAGATTCATGGAGATTCATACAGGAGATTCATGGAGGAGATTCATGGAGATTCATGGAGATTCGTGGAGATTCATGGAGATTCATGGAGATTTATGGAGGTTCATGGAGGAGATTCATGGAGATTCATGGAGATTCATGGAGGAGATTCATGGAGATTCATACAGGAGATTCATCGAGGAGATTCATGGAGATTCGTGGACATTCATGGAGATTCATGGAGATTCATGGAGATTCGTGAAGGTTCATGGAAATTTTTGGAGGCTCATGGAGGAGATTAATGGAGATGCATGGAGATTCATGGAAATTCATGGAGATTCATGGAGGAGATTCATGGAGATTCATGGAGATTCATGGAAATTCATGGAGATTTATGGAGGTTCATGGAGGAGATTCATGGAGATTCATGGAGATTCATAGAGGAGATTCATGGATATTTATAGAGAAAATTCATGGAGATTCATGGTGATTCATGGAGGAGGTTCATGGAGATTCATGGAGATTCATGGAGATTCACGGAGATTCATGGAGATTCGTGGAGGTTCATGGAGGAGATTCGTGGAGATTCATGGAGATTCATGGAGATTCATGGAGATTCGTGGAGATTCATGGAGGAGATTTATGGAGGTTCATGGAGGAGATTCATGGAGATTCATGGAGATTCATGGAGGAGATTCATGGAGATTCATACAGGAGATTCATCGAGGAGATTCATGGAGATTCGTGGACATTCATGGAGATTCATGGAGATTCATGGAGATTCATGAAGGTTCATGGAAATTTTTGGAGGCTCATGGAGGAGATTAATGGAGATGCATGGAGATTCATGGAAATTCATGGAGATTCATGGAGGAGATTCATGGAGATTCATGGAGATTCATGGAAATTCATGGAGATTTATGGAGGTTCATGGAGGAGATTCATGGAGATTCATGGAGATTCATAGAGGAGATTCATGGATATTTATAGAGAAAATTCATGGAGATTCATGGTGATTCATGGAGGAGGTTCATGGAGATTCATGGAGATTCATGGAGATTCACGGAGATTCATGGAGATTCGTGGAGGTTCATGGAGGAGATTCGTGGAGATTCATGGAGATTCATGGAGATTCATGGAGATTCGTGGAGATTCATGGAGGAGATTTATGGAGGTTCATGGAGGAGATTCATGGAGATTCATGGAGATTCATGGAGGAGATTCATGGAGATTCATACAGGAGATTCATCGAGGAGATTCATGGAGATTCGTGGACATTCATGGAGATTCATGGAGATTCATGGAGATTCATGAAGGTTCATGGAAATTTTTGGAGGCTCATGGAGGAGATTAATGGAGATGCATGGAGATTCATGGAAATTCATGGAGATTCATGGAGGAGATTCATGGAGATGCATGGAGATTCATGGAAATTCATGGAGATTTATGGAGGTTCATGGAGGAGATTCATGGAGATTCATGGAGATTCATAGAGGAGATTCATGGAGATTCATACAGGAGATTCATCGAGGAGATTCATGGAGATTCGTGGACATTCATGGAGATTCATGGAGATTCATGGAGATTCATGGAGATTCATTGAGATTGATGGAGGAGATTCATGGAGATTCATGGAGATTCATGGAGATTCATACAGGAGATTCATGGAGGAGATTCATGGAGATTCGTGGAGATTCATGGAGATTCATGGAGATTCATGGAGATTTATGGAGGTTCATTGTGGAGATTCATGCAGATTCATGGAGGAGATTCATGGAGATTCATACAGGAGATTCATGGAGGAGGTTCATGGAGATTCATGGAGATTCATGGAGATTCATACAGGAGATTCATGGAGGAGATTCATGGAGATTCGTGGACATTCATGGAGATTCATGGAGATTCATGGAGATTCGTGGAGGTTCATGGAAATTTTTGGAGGCTCATGGAGGAGATTAATGGAGATGCATTGAGATTCATGGAAATTCATGGAGATTCATGGAGGAGATTCATGGAGATTCATGGAGATTCATGGAAATTCATGGAGATTTATGGAGGTTCATGGAGGAGATTCATGGAGATTCATGGAGATTCATAGAGGAGATTCATGGATATTTATAGAGAAAATTCATGGAGATTCATGGTGATTCATGGAGGAGGTTCATGGAGATTCATGGAGATTCATGGAAATTCATGGAGATTCATGGAGGAGATTCATGGAGATTCATACAGGAGATTCATGGAGGAGATTCGTGGAGATTCATGGAGATTCATGGAGATTCATACAGGAGATTCATGGAGGAGATTCATGGAGGAGATTCATCGAGGAGATTCATGGAGATTCGTGGACATTCATGGAGATTCATGGAGATTCATGGAGATTCGTGGAGATTCATGGAGATTCATGGAGATTCATGGAGATTTATGGAGGTTCATGGAGGAAATTCATGGAGATTCATGGAGGAGATTCATGGAGATTCATACAGGAGATTCATCAAGGAGATTCATGGAGATTCGTGGACATTCATGGAGATTCATGGAGATTCATGGAGATTCGTGAAGGTTCATGGAAATTTTTGGAGGCTCATGGAGGAGATTAATGGAGATGCATGGAGATTCATGGAAATTCATGGAGATTCATGGAGGAGATTCATGGAGATTCATGGAGATTCATGGAAATTCATGGAGATTTATGGAGGTTCATGGAGGAGATTCATGGAGATTCATGGAGATTCATAGAGGAGATTCATGGAGATTCATACAGGAGATTCATCGAGGAGATTCATGGAGATTCGTGGACATTCATGGAGATTCATGGAGATTCATGGAGATTCATGGAGATTCATTGAGATTGATGGAGGAGATTCATGGAGATTCATGGAGATTCATGGAGATTCATACAGGAGATTCATGGAGGAGATTCATGGAGATTCGTGGAGAATCATGGAGATTCATGGAGATTCATGGAGATTCGTGGAGGTTCATGGAAATTATTGGAGGGTCATGGAGGAGATTAATGGAGATGCATGGAGATTCATGGAAATTCATGGAGATTCATGGAGGAGATTCATGGAGATTCATGGATATTCATGGAAATTCATGGTGATTTATGGAGGTTCATGGAGAAGATTCATGGAGATTCATGGAGATTCATAGAGGAGATTCATGGATATTTATAGAGAAAATTCATGGAGATTCATGGTGATTCATGGAGGAGGTTCATGGAGATTCATGGAGATTCATGGAGATTCATGGAGATTCACGGAGATTCATGGAGATTCGTGGAGGTTCATGGAGGAGATTCGTGGAGATTCATGGAGATTCATGGAGATTCATGGAGATTCGTGGAGATTCATGGAGGAGATTCATGGAGATTCATGGAGATTCATGGAGGAGATTCATGGAGATTCATACAGGAGATTCATCGAGGAGATTCATGGAGATTCGTGGACATTCATGGAGATTCATGGAGATTCATGGAGATTCGTGGAGGTTCATGGAAATTTTTGGAGGCTCATGGAGGAGATTAATGGAGATGCATGGAGATTCATGGAAATTCATGGAGATTCATGGAGGAGATTCATGGAGATTCATGGAGATTCATGGAAATTCATGGAGATTTATGGAGGTTCATGGAGGAGATTCATGGAGATTCATGGAGATTCATAGAGGAGATTCATGGATATTTATAGAGAAAATTCATGGAGATTCATGGTGATTCATGGAGGAGGTTCATGGAGATTCATGGAGATTCCTGGAGATTCATGGAGATTCACGGAGATTCATGGAGATTCGTGGAGGTTCATGGAGGAGATTCGTGGAGATTCATGGAGATTCATGGAGATTCATGGAGATTCGTGGAGATTCATGGAGGAGGTTCATGGAGATTCATGGAAATTCATGGAGATTCATACAGGAGATTCATGGAGGAGATTCATGGAGATTCATGGAGATTCGTGGAGATTCATGGTGATTCATGGAGATTTATGGAGGTTCATGGAGGAGATTCATGGAGATTCATGGAGATTCATGGAGGAGATTCATGGAGATTCATACAGGAGATTCATCGAGGAGATTCATGGAGATTCGTGGACATTCATGGAGATTCATGGAGATTCATGGAGATTCGTGAAGGTTCATGGAAATTTTTGGAGGCTCATGGAGGAGATTAATGGAGATGCATGGAGATTCATGGAAATTCATGGAGATTCATGGAGGAGATTCATGGAGATTCATGGAGATTCATGGAAATTCATGGAGATTTATGGAGGTTCATGGAGGAGATTCATGGAGATTCATGGAGATTCATAGAGGAGATTCATGGAGATTCATACAGGAGATTCATCGAGGAGATTCATGGAGATTCGTGGACATTCATGGAGATTCATGGAGATTCATGGAGATTCATGGAGATTCATTGAGATTGATGGAGGAGATTCATGGAGATTCATGGAGATTCATGGAGATTCATACAGGAGATTCATGGAGGCGATTCATGGAGATTCGTGGAGATTCATGGAGATTCATGGAGATTCATGGAGATTTATGGAGGTTCATTGTGGAGATTCATGCAGATTCATGGAGGAGATTCATGGAGATTCATACAGGAGATTCATGGAGGAGGTTCATGGAGATTCATGGAGATTCATGGAGATTCATACAGGAGATTCATGGAGGAGATTCATGGAGATTCGTGGAGATTCATGGAGATTCATGGAGATTCATGGAGATTCATGGAGATTCATGGAAATTTTTGGAGGCTCATGGAGGAGATTAATGGAGATTCATGGAGATTCGTGGAAATTCATGGAGATTCATGGAGGAGATTCATGGAGATTCATACAGGAGATTCATGGAGGAGGTTCATGGAGGTTCATGGAGATTCATGGAGATTCATGGAGATTTATGGAGGTTCATGGAGGAGATTCATGGAGATTCATGGAGATTCATGGAGGAGATTCATGGAGATTCATGGAGATTCGTGGAGCTTCATGGAAATTTTTGGAGGCTCATGGAGAAGATTAATGGAGATGCATGGAGATTCATGGAAATTCATGGAGATTCATGGAGGGGATTCATGGAGATTCATACAGGAGATTCATGGAGGAGGTTCATGGAGATTCATGGAGATTTATGGAGGTTCATTGAGAAGATTAATGGAGACTCATACAGGAGATTCATGGAGGAGATTCATGGAGATTCATGGAGATTCATGGAGATTCATGGACATTCATGGAGATTCATGGAGATTCATGGAGATTCGTGGAGATTCATGGAAATTTTTGGAGGCTCATGGAGGAGATTAATGGAGATTCATGGAGATTCATGGAGATTCATGGAGATTCGTGGAGATTCATGGGGATTCATGGAGATTCATGGAGATTTATGGAGGTTCATGGAGGAGATTCATGGAGATTCATGGAGATTCATGGAGGAGATTCATGGAGATTCATACAGGAGATTCATCGAGGAGATTCATGGAGATTCGTGGACATTCATGGAGATTCATGGAGATTCATGGAGATTCGTGGAGGTTCATGGAAATTTTTGGAGGCTCATGGAGGAGATTAATGGAGATGCATGGAGATTCATGGAAATTCATGGAGATTCATGGAGGGGATTCATGGAGATTCATACAGGAGATTCATGGAGGAGGTTCATGGAGATTCATGGAGATTTATGGAGGTTCATTGAGAAGATTAATGGAGACTCATACAGGAGATTCATGGAGGAGATTCATGGAGAATCATGGAGATTCATGGAGATTCATGGAGATTCGTGGAGGTTCATGGAAATTTTTGGAGATTCATGGAGGAGATTCGTGGACATTCATGGAGATTCATGGAGATTCGTGGAGGTTCATGGAAATTTTTGAAGGCTCATGGAGGAGATTAATGGTGATGCATGGAGATTCATGGAAATTCATGGAGATTCATGGAGGAGATTCATGGAGATTCATGGAGATTCATGGAAATTCATGGAGATTTATGGAGGTTCATGGAGGAGATTCATGGAGATTCATGGAGATTCATAGATGAGATTCATGGAGATTCATACAGGATATTCATTGAGGAGATTCATGGTGATTCGTGGACATTCATGGTGATTCATGGAGATTCATGGAGATTCGTGGAGATTCATTGAGATTCATGGACATTCATGGAGATTCATGGAGATTTATGGAGGAGATTCATGGAGATTCATGGAGATTCATGGAAATTCATGGAGATTTATGGAGGTTCATGGAGGAGATTCATGGAGATTCATGGAGATTCATAGAGGAGATTCATGGATATTTATAGAGAAAATTCATGGAGATTCATGGTGATTCATGGAGGAGGTTCATGGAGATTCATGGAGATTCCTGGAGATTCATGGAGATTCACGGAGATTCATGGAGATTCGTGGAGGTTCATGGAGGAGATTCGTGGAGATTCATGGAGATTCATGGAGATTCATGGAGATTCGTGGAGATTCATGGAGGAGGTTCATGGAGATTCATGGAGATTCATGGAGATTCATACAGGAGATTCATGGAGGAGATTCATGGAGATTCATGGAGATTCGTGGAGATTCATGGAGATTCATGGAGATTTATGGAGGTTCATGGAGGAGATTCATGGAGATTCATGGAGATTCATGGAGGAGATTCATGGAGATTCATACAGGAGATTCATCGAGGAGATTCATGGAGATTCGTGGACATTCATGGAGATTCATGGAGATTCATGGAGATTCGTGAAGGTTCATGGAAATTTTTGGAGGCTCATGGAGGAGATTAATGGAGATGCATGGAGATTCATGGAAATTCATGGAGATTCATGGAGGACATTCATGGAGGAGATTCATGGAGATTCATACAGGAGATTCATGGAGGAGGTTCATGGAGATTCATGGAGATTCATGGAGATTCATACAGGAGATTCATGGAGGAGATTCATGGAGATTCATGGAGATTCATGGAGATTCATACAGGAGATTCATGGAGGAGATTCATGGAGATTCATGGAGATTCGTGGAGATTCATGGAGATTCATACAGGAGATTCATCGAGGAGATTCATGGAGATTCGTGGACATTCATGGAGATTCATGGAGATTCATGGAGATTCATGGAGATTCATTGAGATTGATGGAGGAGATTCATGGAGATTCATGGAGATTCATGGAGATTCATACAGGAGATTCATGGAGGAGATTCATGGAGATTCGTGGAGATTCATGGAGATTCATGGAGATTCATGGAGATTTATGGAGGTTCATTGTGGAGATTCATGCAGATTCATGGAGGTGATTCATGGAGATTCATACAGGAGATTCATGGAGGAGGTTCATGGAGATTCATGGAGATTCATGGAGATTCATACAGGAGATTCATGGAGGAGATTCATGGAGATTCGTGGAGATTCATGGAGATTCATGGAGATTCATGGAGATTCATGGAGATTCATGGAAATTTTTGGAGGCTCATGGAGGAGATTAATGGAGATTCATGGAGATTCGTGGAAATTCATGGAGATTCATGGAGGAGATTCATGGAGATTCATACAGGAGATTCATGGAGGAGGTTCATGGAGGTTCATGGAGATTCATGGAGATTCATGGAGATTTATGGAGGTTCATGGAGGAGATTCATGGAGATTCATGGAGATTCATGGAGGAGATTCATGGAGATTCATGGAGATTCGTGGAGCTTCATGGAAATTTTTGGAGGCTCATGGAGAAGATTAATGGAGATGCATGGAGATTCATGGAAATTCATGGAGATTCATGGAGGGGATTCATGGAGATTCATACAGGAGATTCATGGAGGAGGTTCATGGAGATTCATGGAGATTTATGGAGGTTCATTGAGAAGATTAATGGAGACTCATACAGGAGATTCATGGAGGAGATTCATGGAGATTCATGGAGATTCATGGAGATTCATGGACATTCATGGAGATTCATGGAGATTCATGGAGATTCGTGGAGATTCATGGAAATTTTTGGAGGCTCATGGAGGAGATTAATGGAGATTCATGGAGATTCATGGAGATTCATGGAGATTCGTGGAGATTCATGGGGATTCATGGAGATTCATGGAGATTTATGGAGGTTCATGGAGGAGATTCATGGAGATTCATGGAGATTCATGGAGGAGATTCATGGAGATTCATACAGGAGATTCATCGAGGAGATTCATGGAGATTCGTGGACATTCATGGAGATTCATGGAGATTCATGGAGATTCGTGGAGGTTCATGGAAATTTTTGGAGGCTCATGGAGGAGATTAATGGAGATGCATGGAGATTCATGGAAATTCATGGAGATTCATGGAGGGGATTCATGGAGATTCATACAGGAGATTCATGGAGGAGGTTCATGGAGATTCATGGAGATTTATGGAGGTTCATTGAGAAGATTAATGGAGACTCATACAGGAGATTCATGGAGGAGATTCATGGAGAATCATGGAGATTCATGGAGATTCATGGAGATTCGTGGAGGTTCATGGAAATTTTTGGAGATTCATGGAGGAGATTCGTGGACATTCATGGAGATTCATGGAGATTCGTGGAGGTTCATGGAAATTTTTGAAGGCTCATGGAGGAGATTAATGGTGATGCATGGAGATTCATGGAAATTCATGGAGATTCATGGAGGAGATTCATGGAGATTCATGGAGATTCATGGAAATTCATGGAGATTTATGGAGGTTCATGGAGGAGATTCATGGAGATTCATGGAGATTCATAGATGAGATTCATGGAGATTCATACAGGATATTCATTGAGGAGATTCATGCTGATTCGTGGACATTCATGGTGATTCATGGAGATTCATGGAGATTCGTGGAGATTCATTGAGATTCATGGACATTCATGGAGATTCATGGAGATTTATGGAGGAGATTCATGGAGATTCATGGAGATTCATGGAAATTCATGGAGATTTATGGAGGTTCATGGAGGAGATTCATGGAGATTCATGGAGATTCATAGAGGAGATTCATGGATATTTATAGAGAAAATTCATGGAGATTCATGGTGATTCATGGAGGAGGTTCATGGAGATTCATGGAGATTCCTGGAGATTCATGGAGATTCACGGAGATTCATGGAGATTCGTGGAGGTTCATGGAGGAGATTCGTGGAGATTCATGGAGATTCATGGAGATTCATGGAGATTCGTGGAGATTCATGGAGGAGGTTCATGGAGATTCATGGAGATTCATGGAGATTCATACAGGAGATTCATGGAGGAGATTCATGGAGATTCATGGAGATTCGTGGAGATTCATGGAGATTCATGGAGATTTATGGAGGTTCATGGAGGAGATTCATGGAGATTCATGGAGATTCATGGAGGAGATTCATGGAGATTCATACAGGAGATTCATCGAGGAGATTCATGGAGATTCGTGGACATTCATGGAGATTCATGGAGATTCATGGAGATTCGTGAAGGTTCATGGAAATTTTTGGAGGCTCATGGAGGAGATTAATGGAGATGCATGGAGATTCATGGAAATTCATGGAGATTCATGGAGGACATTCATGGAGGAGATTCATGGAGATTCATACAGGAGATTCATGGAGGAGGTTCATGGAGATTCATGGAGATTCATGGAGATTCATACAGGAGATTCATCGAGGAGATTCATGGAGATTCGTGGACATTCATGGAGATTCATGGAGATTCATGGAGATTCATGGAGATTCATTGAGATTGATGGAGGAGATTCATGGAGATTCATGGAGATTCATGGAGATTCATACAGGAGATTCATGGAGGAGATTCATGGAGATTCGTGGAGATTCATGGAGATTCATGGAGATTCATGGAGATTTATGGAGGTTCATTGTGGAGATTCATGCAGATTCATGGAGGTGATTCATGGAGATTCATACAGGAGATTCATGGAGGAGGTTCATGGAGATTCATGGAGATTCATGGAGATTCATACAGGAGATTCATGGAGGAGATTCATGGAGATTCGTGGAGATTCATGGAGATTCATGGAGATTCATGGAGATTCATGGAGATTCATGGAAATTTTTGGAGGCTCATGGAGGAGATTAATGGAGATTCATGGAGATTCGTGGAAATTCATGGAGATTCATGGAGGAGATTCATGGAGATTCATACAGGAGATTCATGGAGGAGGTTCATGGAGGTTCATGGAGATTCATGGAGATTCATACAGGAGATTCATGGAGGAGATTCATCGAGGAGATTCATGGAGATTCGTGGACATTCATGGAGATTCATGGAGATTCATGGAGATTCGTGGAGATTCATGGAGATTCATGGAGATTCATGGAGATTTATGGAGGTTCATGGAGGAGATTCATGGAGATTCATGGAGATTCATGGAGGAGATTCATGGAGATTCATGGAGATTCGTGGAGCTTCATGGAAATTTTTGGAGGCTCATTTAGAAGATTAATGGAGATGCATGGAGATTCATGGAAATTCATGGAGATTCATGGAGGGGATTCATGGAGATTCATACAGGAGATTCATGGAGGAGGTTCATGGAGATTCATGGAGATTTATGGAGGTTCATTGAGAAGATTAATGGAGACTCATACAGGAGATTCATGGAGGAGATTCATGGAGATTCATGGAGATTCATGGAGATTCATGGACATTCATGGAGATTCATGGAGATTCATGGAGATTCGTGGAGATTCATGGAAATTTTTGGAGGCTCATGGAGGAGATTAATGGAGATTCATGGAGATTCATCGAGATTCGTGGAGATTCATGGAGATTCATGGAGATTCATGGAGATTCATGGAGATTTATGGAGGTTCATGGAGGAGATTCATGGAGATTCATGGAGATTCATGGAGGAGATTCATGGAGATTCATACAGGAGATTCATCGAGGAGATTCATGGAGATTCGTGGACATTCATGGAGATTCATACAGGAGATTCATCGAGGAGATTCATGGAGATTCGTGGACATTCATGGAGATTCATGGAGATTCATGGAGATTCGTGGAGGTTCATGGAAATTTTTGGAGGCTCATGGAGGAGATTAATGGAGATGCATGGAGATTCATGGAAATTCATGGAGATTCATGGAGGGGATTCATGGAGATTCATACAGGAGATTCATGGAGGAGGTTCATGGAGATTCATGGAGATTCATGGAGATTCGTGGAGGTTCATGGAAATTTTTGGAGATTCATGGAGGAGATTCGTGGACATTCATGGAGATTCATGGAGATTCGTGGAGGTTCATGGAAATTTTTGAAGGCTCATGGAGGAGATTAATGGTGATGCATGGAGATTCATGGAAATTCATGGAGATTCATGGAGGAGATTCATGGAGATTCATGGAGATTCATGGAAATTCATGGAGATTTATGGAGGTTCATGGAGGAGATTCATGGAGATTCGTGGAGATTCATGGAGATTCATGGAGATTCATGGAGATTTATGGAGGTTCATTGTGGAGATTCATGCAGATTCATGGAGGTGATTCATGGAGATTCATACAGGAGATTCATGGAGGAGGTTCATGGAGATTCATGGAGATTCATGGAGATTCATACAGGATATTCATGGAGGAGATTCATGGAGATTCGTGGAGATTCATGGAGATTCATGGAGATTCATGGAGATTCATGGAAATTTTTGGAGGCTCATGGAGGAGATTAATGGAGATTCATGGAGATTCGTGGAAATTCATGGAGATTCATGGAGGAGATTCATGGAGATTCATACAGGAGATTCATGGAGGAGGTTCATGGAGGTTCATGGAGATTCGTGGAGCTTCATGGAAATTTTTGGAGGCTCATTTAGAAGATTAATGGAGATGCATGGAGATTCATGGAAATTCATGGAGATTCATGGAGGGGATTCATGGAGATTCATACAGGAGATTCATGGAGGAGGTTCATGGAGATTCATGGAGATTTATGGAGGTTCATTGAGAAGATTAATGGAGACTCATACAGGAGATTCATGGAGGAGATTCATGGAGATTCATGGAGATTCATGGAGATTCATGGACATTCATGGAGATTCATGGAGATTCATGGAGATTCGTGGAGATTCATGGAAATTTTTGGAGGCTCATGGAGGAGATTAATGGAGATTCATGGAGATTCATGGAGATTCGTGGAGATTCATGGAGATTCATGGAGATTCATGGAGATTTATGGAGGTTCATGGAGGAGATTCATGGAGATTCATGGAGATTCATGGAGGAGATTCATGGAGATTCATACAGGAGATTCATCGAGGAGATTCATGGAGATTCGTGGACATTCATGGAGATTCATGGAGATTCATGGAGATTCGTGGAGGTTCATGGAAATTTTTGGAGGCTCATGGAGGAGATTAATGGAGATGCATGGAGATTCATGGAAATTCATGGAGATTCATGGAGGGGATTCATGGAGATTCATACAGGAGATTCATGGAGGAGGTTCATGGAGATTCATGGAGATTCATGGAGATTCGTGGAGGTTCATGGAAATTTTTGGAGATTCATGGAGGAGATTCGTGGACATTCATGGAGATTCATGGAGATTCGTGGAGGTTCATGGAAATTTTTGAAGGCTCATGGAGGAGATTAATGGTGATGCATGGAGATTCATGGAAATTCATGGAGATTCATGGAGGAGATTCATGGAGATTCATGGAGATTCATGGAAATTCATGGAGATTTATGGAGGTTCATGGAGGAGATTCATGGAGATTCATGGAGATTCATAGAGGAGATTCATGGAGATTCATACAGGAGATTCATTGAGGAGATTCATGGAGATTCGTGGACATTCATGGAGATTCATGGAGATTCATGGAGATTCGTGGAGATTCATGGAGATTCATGGACATTCATGGAGATTCATGGAGATTTATGGAGGTTCATGGAGGAGATTCATGGAGATTCATACAGGAGATTCATGGAGATTCATGGAGGAGATTCATGGAGATTCATGGAGGAGGTTCATGGAGATTCATGGAGATTCATGGAGATTCATGGAGATTCATGGAGATTCATGGAGATTTATGGAGGTTCATGGAGGAGGTTCATGGAGGAGATTCATGGAGATTCATGGAGATTCATGGAGATTTATGGAGGTTCATGGAGGAGATTCATGGAGATTCATGGAGATTCATGGAGGAGATTCATGGAGATTCATACAGGAGATTCATCGAGGAGATTCATGGAGATTCGTGGACATTCATGGAGATTCATGGAGATTCATGGAGATTCGTGGAGGTTCATGGAAATTTTTGGAGGCTCATGGAGGAGATTAATGGAGATGCATGGAGATTCATGGAAATTCATGGAGATTCATGGAGGAGATTCATGGAGATTCATGGAGATTCATGGAAATTCATGGAGATTTATGGAGGTTCATGGAGGAGATTCATGGAGATTCATGGAGATTCATAGAGGAGATTCATGGATATTTATAGAGAAAATTCATGGAGATTCATGGTGATTCATGGAGGAGGTTCATGGAGATTCATGGAGATTCATGGAGATTCATGGAGATTCACGGAGATTCATGGAGATTCGTGGAGGTTCATGGAGGAGATTCGTGGAGATTCATGGAGATTCATGGAGATTCATGGAGATTCGTGGAGATTCATGGAGGAGGTTCATGGAGATTCATGGAGATTCATGGAGATTCATACAGGAGATTCATGGAGGAGATTCATGGAGATTCATGGAGATTCGTGAAGGTTCATGGAAATTTTTGGAGGCTCATGGAGGAGATTAATGGAGATGCATGGAGATTCATGGAAATTCATGGAGATTCAATGAGGAGATTCATGGAGATTCATGGAGATTCATGGAAATTCATGGAGATTTATGGAGGTTCATGGAGGAGATTCATGGAGATTCATGGAGATTCATAGAGGAGATTCATGGAGATTCATACAGGAGATTCATCGAGGAGATTCATGGAGATTCGTGGACATTCATGGAGATTCATGGGGATTCATGGAGATTCATGGAGATTCATTGAGATTGATGGAGGAGATTCATGGAGATTCATGGAGATTCATGGAGATTCATACAGGAGATTCATGGAGGAGATTCATGGAGATTCGTGGAGATTCATGGAGATTCATGGAGATTCATGGAGATTTATGGAGGTTCATTGTGGAGATTCATGCAGATTCATGGAGGTGATTCATGGAGATTCATACAGGAGATTCATGGAGGAGGTTCATGGAGATTCATGGAGATTCATGGAGATTCATACAGGAGATTCATGGAGGAGGTTCATGGAGATTCGTGGAGATTCATGGAGATTCATGGAGATTCATGGAGATTCATGGAGATTCATGGAAATTTTTGGAGGCTCATGGAGGAGATTAATGGAGATTCATGGAGATTCGTGGAAATTCATGGAGATTCATGGAGGAGATTCATGGAGATTCATACAGGAGATTCATGGAGGAGGTTCATGGAGGTTCATGGAGATTCATGGAGATTCATACAGGAGATTCATGGAGGAGATTCATCGAGGAGATTCATGGAGATTCGTGGACATTCATGGAGATTCATGGAGATTCATGGAGATTCGTGGAGATTCATGGAGATTCATGGAGATTCATGGAGATTTATGGAGGTTCATGGAGGAGATTCATGGAGATTCATGGAGATTCATGGAGGAGATTCATGGAGATTCATGGAGATTCGTGGAGCTTCATGGAAATTTTTTGAGGCTCATTTAGAAGATTAATGGAGATGCATGGAGATTCATGGAAATTCATGGAGATTCATGGAGGGGATTCATGGAGATTCATACAGGAGATTCATGGAGGAGGTGCATGGAGATTCATGGAGATTTATGGAGGTTCATTGAGAAGATTAATGGAGACTCATACAGGAGATTCATGGAGGAGATTCATGGAGATTCATGGAGATTCATGGAGATTCATGGACATTCATGGAGATTCATGGAGATTCATGGAGATTCGTGGAGATTCATGGAAATTTTTGGAGGCTCATGGAGGAGATTAATGGAGATTCATGGAGATTCATGGAGATTCGTGGAGATTCATGGAGATTCATGGAGATTCATGGAGATTTATGGAGGTTCATGGAGGAGATTCATGGAGATTCATGGAGATTCATGGAGGAGATTCATGGAGATTCATACAGGAGATTCATCGAGGAGATTCATGGAGATTCGTGGACATTCATGGAGATTCATGGAGATTCATGGAGATTCGTGGAGGTTCATGGAAATTTTTGGAGGCTCATGGAGGAGATTAATGGAGATGCATGGAGATTCATGGAAATTCATGGAGATTCATGGAGGGGATTCATGGAGATTCATACAGGAGATTCATGGAGGAGGTTCATGGAGATTCATGGAGATTCATGGAGATTCATGGAGATTCACGGAGATTCATGGAGATTCGTGGAGGTTCATGGAGGAGATTCGTGGAGATTCATGGAGATTCATGGAGATTCATGGAGATTCATGGAGATTCGTGAAGGTTCATGGAAATTTTTGGAGGCTCATGGAGGAGATTAATGGAGATGCATGGAGATTCATGGAAATTCATGGAGATTCATGGAGGAGATTCATGGAGATTCATGGAGATTCATGGAAATTCATGGAGATTTATGGAGGTTCATGGAGGAGATTCATGGAGATTCATGGAGATTCATAGAGGAGATTCATGGAGATTCATACAGGAGATTCATCGAGGAGATTCATGGAGATTCGTGGACATTCATGGAGATTCATGGAGATTCATGGAGATTCATGGAGATTCATTGAGATTGATGGAGGAGATTCATGGAGATTCATGGAGATTCATGGAGATTCATACAGGAGATTCATGGAGGAGATTCATGGAGATTCGTGGAGATTCATGGAGATTCATGGAGATTCATGGAGATTTATGGAGGTTCATTGTGGAGATTCATGCAGATTCATGGAGGTGATTCATGGAGATTCATACAGGAGATTCATGGAGGAGGTTCATGGTGATTCATGGAGATTCATGGAGATTCATACAGGAGATTCATGGAGGAGATTCATGGAGATTCGTGGAGATTCATGGAGATTCATGGAGATTCATGGAGATTCATGGAAATTTTTGGAGGCTCATGGAGGAGATTAATGGAGATTCATGGAGATTCGTGGAAATTCATGGAGATTCATGGAGGAGATTCATGGAGATTCATACAGGAGATTCATGGAGGAGGTTCATGGAGGTTCATGGAGATTCATGGAGATTCATACAGGAGATTCATGGAGGAGATTCATCGAGGAGATTCATGGAGATTCGTGGACATTCATGGAGATTCATGGAGATTCATGGAGATTCGTGGAGATTCATGGAGATTCATGGAGATTCATGGAGATTTATGGAGGTTCATGGAGGAGATTCATGGAGATTCATGGAGATTCATGGAGGAGATTCATGGAGATTCATGGAGATTCGTGGAGCTTCATGGAAATTTTTGGAGGCTCATTTAGAAG